>JAXDDX010000162.1:942500-981281 GCA_034670405.1 Hoplostethus atlanticus | reverse complement strand
CTAAAAGCTGACAGTAATGTGACCACGTATTAGACCTACAGAACAGCCTAGCATCAGATTCCAATATCTACACTATTCAGATTCCAATTGACTTTATTGCATGTGCAGCGATATTGTGAGCTGAGGGTCGGTCTCTGTGTGGTGCAGCAGTCTGTTGCTGTAGAGACCGTTGTGAAAGCTGAACAGGATGGAAGAGGTGGAAGACAAACGAAGGAGCTGATGAGAGACACAGGAGGTGTCACTCCTCCTCGAAGACCAAAGACTGAGGACCTTCATGTTCTGCCCCAGGGAGATCTGGGTAATGTAGTACTTGCACAGGAGTCTTCGGCTATTGTCAAAGTAAGTTGGAAGTGTTTTTTTTTTTATTACAACACTAATATTTGGTCAAATTCCCAGTTTTGCTTTGTAGGTGCAACTTCAGACAAAAAAAAATGAAATTGGGGGTGTAAGTGAGAACCAACAAAAGGCCATTAAAAAACTATTCTGTCACCAAAAATACTTACTGGAAAATAGAGTCACTTTAAAGTGTATAAGTAGTTCCTGCGGTCGAGTCTAGCTCAACGCGAGGGGCATGGCTCTAATGCTGCCAGGGTCAGTGGACTGATTCCCCTGGGGCTATATAAGCTACCAACGTAAGCACTAATGGTCGTGCAAGGTTCTTAAATAGCAGACACTACGTTCCTCTTGCACCTTCATACCTTCAATTCATGACTGGACTTGAAGGTTTTGGGGAATGCTTCATATGACGTGTGTTAATAGTGGCAGGGGATTATGAGTGATCACATGTATACTGAGTCAGAACAAAATGTTTCTACGCTTTTCCCAACTTTTTGCGTAAAAATTCAATTCATCTTCCGGACCTTCTAGATTTATCATAGGATCGTTGTTTACAGGTCTTTCTTCCTTTGATGAACTGTGGAGCATCGTGCCCAGAGGCAGGCCATGAAGGAAGCCATCACTCGTAGGTCTGGACCACATACAGATCAGGACAACCCCCGCTAAATTCTCCTTGACATCATCAGCTTAGGGGGATTTTGATTAGTGACCAGGACATCAAACTAAATTAACACCACTGTTTTTTACAACATGAAATTATGGGATGTCATTCTGAGCCAATAGCAACTGATCGAACAGAGGGGTCAGCCCCGCTAATTAGAACAAAGAACTAGTGATCTCTAAAGGGCTGCTGGGTAATGTAGTCATTTTGCCCGTTTTTGTTTGTGTGTTCTGCAGTAGACATGGACCAGAATTTCATGGCATACAGTGACCCAGATAGAAGTCCAGTCAACAGAGGAGGGGGGGAGGGGGGTAGAGGAGCATGTCTGAGGCAGAGAGTGAGTGGGTTGGTTTGATTTGGTTGTCGGGGAAGCCCCTTGTACCCGGGGTTTCCTGCTGCTTGGTGGGGGGGCGCCTCGTCGGCAGCGGGGCCAGGGGGGGCCTCAGAGAAGTGTCAATCCACACAGCACGCTGACCTGGGAAGCTATGGCAACAAAACCAACAGTCAGTGAGCAGAGGCTAGCTACAGGAGGCACACTCTAAAACTAGGGATCCTTCTAAGATCCAAAGGGAGTCGATAACCACCTGAGGGTTTCTCAAAGGGTTCCTTGAAGAACGAATGTTAGACGTTTGTGGAAGCAGCACCAGTGTTCATGAACCTTTGATGAAGGGATTCTTCAAGGAACCCTTCTGAGATCCCCTTAAGGTTGCAATCTGATTAACCTATTATGGTTCTTTGAAGACCTTTTTATGTTTTCCAAGTGAGGAGAACGCCGTCAGGAGTCAGGTCTGACCTTGTTTGTATACAGTAGCAGGATAGCCTTGTTTACTGAAGCTTCACACTGTATTAAAAAAAGCCGACAGACAAAAAGATGTCCTTGTTTGCGCTGGCAAGGTGGTGAATCTGAAGGCTGAGGAAAAATAGTTTTCTCCCTATTGTGACGAAGCTATGGAGCTCTCTGTACTGGGTGGCAGAATCCATTTTTCTACCTTTTGTGATGGCTTGACTCAATCATTCTCAGTGCCACACAGGAATGAGGTGTCCCATAATGCCAGCGCTTCACGTCTGACTTGCCTTTCATTCATTTTTTTTAAAATTTCATTCCCTTTTGAATAAGATAAAATAAAAATCACCGGATGCACCGATGCCAAATGTTCTCAACGTACAGTACAGAAAGCAGACTGAGAATAAGCTGAGTTAAGCTTCCCGTCAATTTTCGGCCAACTGAGATTTTTCCTTCAGCTTCAGCTCAAAAGGGATAAATTACCTCGTTGGTTGTTGGATATTAAACATTTCTAAACACATCCTCTGAACTTTTGACCCTCGAATATAGCTTACTTGCATTCTATTAATATTTTGATGTTACTGTGCAGATGAGTGAACGTCTGCCATCACAGGACGCTGTGGTGAGCAGACTCAGACAGGTACAGGGATTCTCAGAATCGCGGGGCTAAGACCCCCGCCTGCCATACCCAGTTCTGAGTAATCCGTTATGAAAGTTGTGTGTTCAACTCTATATAACCCTGTGCAAGTGTGAATAAACTCAGAACCTTGCTGACATGCAAATTGCTTGTTGTTGTCACTTTGTTCTCCGAGCTCGTGCTTGACAACCTTCAATCACGGGACAGAGACACAGGACGCAGAGCCAGTGCAGAGCATCAAGGGTTTCCAACATTGGTCTTGAGGTATTACTTCCCTTAAATACTGGGTGGAAAGGAACAACCACCTTCTCATCTAAAAGGGATAAGTTTCTTCAACATATCTGCCCCAAATGAACAATGTTCTGGCCCAAAACGATTACTTTCTTTGAAACGTCTGACCAAAAAGAACAACTTCTTTGATCTGTACGGATTGCTTTGCCTCAAATGGATGGCTTTCAGAGATAGAGGACGATCGAGGAGGACACCTGAGACAGGCAGCTCCTTTTACGCTGATCCCAACCCTGTGCATCCCCAGCGGAAATCATCTTCCACTGGCCATCTGCTGTTTCCACCACACTTGACCGAGATCCATATCCTCCCCTCTCCATTTCCCCCTGGTCGCCTCCACAGCCACCTCCCTCTCAGCTTTCAGCCCCGTCCCAGTATCACTCTGTCCATCTCCCCCAGGTTCTGTCTCCCTTTTCCAGCTTGGATTTCAGATCTCTTTTGTACATTCACACATTCCTCCATCTCCCGTCCCCCCTTCCCCAGTTTCTCCTCCCCCTCCTCCCCTGTTCCACATCTTCTCACCCTTTTCCCCTCTCTCCCTCAGCCCTCTGTTGTCATGTAAAGGTCAAATAAAAACAGGGAACACATCCTCCTCCCAAATAGGAGGCGCAGGAGGTGGTGGGGTGGCGGGGGTGGAGGGGAGGGGAGGGGAGGAGGAGTGAATACCTTCTTCTGTGGTGTTGTGTTCTTCCCTCATGGCGAGGGAGGAGAGGGTGATCTTCAACGTGAGCTTGGGGTCTTTGGTGTTGAAGACCCGGATGGCTGCCTCGGCCACGCAGGACTGCACCTCGTACTTGTCCTCCGTCATTGTCTGCAAGGCAGGGCTGCACGATTAATTGAAAATCGAACATCGCAGTCGCAATATTGACTCCTGCAGATTCCAAATCACAAGAGGCTGCAGTTTTATATTGGGGGGAAATGTGTCTAGGACAGCTTCCTAAACAAGGTGTGTTCGCATGCTGTGCAGAATCCCAGGCTAATCAATTGGAGTCTTTTATTTTACCAAATGCACACATACAAAAAAAATACATTACAATTAACAGCTGATAAAGAAATTATGTAAAATGGTAATGGTAAATGGACTGTACTTATATAGCGCTTTTCTAGTCTTTTCCGACCACTCAAAGCGCTTTACACTACATTCACATTCACCCCATTCACACACATTCATACACTGATGGCAGGGCGCTACCATGTAAGGTGCCAACCTGCACATCAGGGGAATCTAACCATTCATACACATTCACACACCGAAGGCGAAGCTTCGGGAGCAATTTGGGGTTCAGTGTCTTGCCCAAGGACACTTCGACATGCGGACTGGAGGAGCCTGGGATCGAACCACCGATCTTCTGATTAGCGGACGACCCGCTCTACCCCCTGAGCCACAGCTCAGGGGGTAGAGCGGGTAAAAAGATGTTGTTTTTTTTTGTCAATATCAAATTGTAACGCCACAAATTCGTCTATACACGTGAAGCTTTAATCCACATTTCATCCATATTTTCCATCTCTGTTGTTACTGCTAACAAATCCCAGTGTACTCAAGGATCTTGTTTTTCCCAAGATACGTGTGGCACTCAATGCCATTTTTTCAAGTGCATTTTCTCTGTCTCGTCTCTTTGAGAGATGACCCCATCCATCAGCCCTCTCCCTGTCAACTCTCCCAGTTTGGTCCAGGAAATGAGAGCTTCAAATGGATTCCTCCCTTGATGATGAAGCACACACAGCAGCTATGGCAGGTAATTAGCTCTGTGATGGGGGCATAGGAAGCACATTTAGGCTCCGTCTCCACCGAGCACCTCTTCTTTTTAGCTAGCAGCACTTAGCAGACGCATCGGGGGAAGCGCTGGCTGTGCTTCTTGTTGTTGCTATGCGACTAATGAAAACCTATTTGAAGCGCTGAGCTCTTTAGCTAAAAGTTTAAATATTTTTTAAATTCAAGTGGTCAGCATTTTGGGCGCTAAAAAACCTGCTAAGCTCTCAATGCTGTTGGGAATGCTCAACAATGCATCCTTTCCATTCAAAATAATGAGGAAACGAAGTGAGTGCTCTAAAGAGAGGTTCCCCATGGACACGAAGCCTCGGAGTCAAAAGTTGCGGTCCGAAGATTATACTGGGCTCTAAACAGCACCGGGAGACAGGATGGTGAAGATAAATCAAGTACGCTCTCAGTACTGCCTTCCATTTCCTCTCGAAATCATGTCCGCTCCCCCCATATCTTTTTCTACTTGCTAAAAATAATGCTCTAGTCTGGTTTAAGAATAAAAAACCCATTCTGGCTCTGTTTTACTTGCCTAGCACTTCTATGATCATTCTAGGGACACAAGAATAGTTTGTTGCATAGACCGTCATGGCATTGACCATCAAAGTCATTGCTGCTGGTTGCTTGTAGTGTTGGTGATCTAGGAAATTAAGCTTACTCTACAGCCTCATTTCTTATTTCAGTCATTTAGTTGACCCTGGGTTTTTCCTGCATTGTAACATCGTGGGTGAGCGACCCAAACGTAATTATGAGAAACCTAATGAAAATGTTGAAAATGTAAATTGGCTCGACAATTGCACTGAAATAAAAGCCTATTAAAGAGGCCAGAGTGGATTGTGGCGTGATGAGTCACCCACCCACAGAGGGTCACTGTATTAGTAGTGACAGGAGAGGAAGCTGGTCTGGTTTGGAGTTTGTCTGGCAGGTTAAGTTACCCATTGCAAAGAATGCAGTTGGTGAAGTAGTAAGAATGCATCAACTCAGCTTTGACAGAGCAAATCATGGTAGCTAATGTTATCTAGCTAGATAGATTAACACGGAGAACAAGGTATACCCAAAGGATTTCCTACATTGAATAACAGCCAATTTTGGACATATGCATCCATGACATACTGACCTTTATGACGGTTTCTCTTAAAGATAGTTGCTGAATTGATTTGTCTCCAACATTCATCTGAAGCTAGTAGCTTCTCAAGGAATATCAATGAATTACTGCTTATTGCTATGTCAGATCGGATTGTCAGACTGTTTGGCACAGCAGTGCTGTAGTGTGGCATGTACCTGAATCTGCAGGGGCAGGTTAGCGCTGATTGTGTAGAGCAGCAGTTTGGTGGGCTTCTTCCTGCACATCAGCACCAGTTCCAGGTCCATGTCCCCTTTAATCAACAGGCCCTTGGCCACCAGGCCGATGCGCATCACCCCGCAGAGCACTGACGTACCGTCTGGCCTGAGGGCAGATGGATGAAAGCCACCGTTAGACTCACTCACAGCATTATAGAGGGCTTTCAGTTAGCATAACGCACCCTGTGGCCGCCATTTTGGAGGACCTCAGGTCTTGGGAAACAGGGCTAAAGACAGTTTACTGAGTCACAGTAACATTACACTACATTTGGAGACAAATCTACCTGATCACACTGATCACTTTTACTGAGAACGTTACTGGATGATCTACAGACACACCACAACAACCTGGTTCAGCTAGCTCTCTGTTTCTAGCTGGTTCTGATAGATTTAGACGTTATTTCTACAGAGTCAATTCTCCCATGGACCTCCATTATGGAGCCAGCCATGGTTGACAGGAGATTTGTGATGCAACTGCAAAGCCTGTATAGTGATGTGAAGGTTGGGAAAGTGACACCAGCTACCAGCCCAACACTGAGAAGTTCTGACTGATTCAGAGACACTGTTCTGTTCTAACAGTAAAACAGTGAGAGGTGATGTTTGGAGTCCATCAGCCACTGTGGCAGTTTTATTCAGAAAGAAAAGACTTTCCTGTCCGGTTGCTGAGCATTTTCTCTGATGCTTTTACAGTATGTATTGTGTATATATATTTACCAGCTCTCCAAGCTGAAGTGCTTTCCTGCCATTTGTTGTGACACACAAAGCACAACCAATTCACCTACAAGCCTCACAAAATAAGTGGATGTAAACGCCTAGATCAGCAAACAGTAAAACTACGTATCACATTTCTCTTCATTTACAATTTAGCTAAAGCTCGTATCCAACTATATAAAGGTACATTACAATCATTACATTAATCCTCACAATAAAGAATTACTAGAGAATAAGGGAAAGAATCTGGCACTGTGTTGGAGTAATGGTCCGAAGGTAGGACCTGCTTTGTATACTGTTACAGGTCAGAACTGCACATAGTAAAAATGTTTTTCATAGCATAAGTGTAGTCTACAGTACTTACACTGTACACAATACTGTACGTTTTTTTGTTCAGTTTGGTTCGATATGGTAGAATTGTGCTTGTGAGACACCAAAACATATTCACTTTCTCAGGTATTCACTTTCTTCTGGGTTTCTGCGTTGCTGGTTTCACAAACTGAACACCGCATCCTAATGGAAACCAATGGGTGATAAAATACTGTACTATAACCACAGAATAGGGATGAGTTCGAATTTTCGAATTTTCGAATAGTCGTGCCCGTCTCCACATTCGATTTTCATGTCAGAGTCGGAAAAAAAATTATTATTAGTATTATTTATTTATTTTTAATGAATGGTTTAGTTACAACCTAAATATAGGCTAATACTACTGTACTAATACTACTTCGGCGGCAGGACTTATCCTTACGCCCGGGTCACACTGGACGCGGAAGGTAAAGGAAGCGCCGCGATCAGCGCCGATCAAGCGAGCAGGAGTTTGGTTGTTCACACGCGCCGTTCGGCGCCGGTTTTCTCAATGTAGGGGTTTGGTGTTTCTCTCTCTCTGTCTCCCTCTCCCTCCATCTCTCTCTGTCTGATTGTGTGTGTGTGCCTGCTTGTCTCTCTCTCTCTCTCTCTCTCTCTCTCTCTCTCTCTCTCTCTCTCTCTCTCTCTCTCTCTCTCTCTCTCTCTCTCTCTCTCTCTCTCTCTCTCTCTCTCTCTCTCTCTCTCTCTCTCTCTCTCTCTCTCTCTCTCTCTCTCTCTCTCTCTCTCAATTCAAAGGGCATGGGAAACATACGTTTATATTGCCAAAGCAAGTGTGAAATAAAAACAAAAAATGTACATACAATCTCTCTGTGTCTGCTTGTCTGTGTCTCTCTCGCTCTCTGTTTAGACACATAGACGGTAAAAGTTTAGACACAACTGAGAAATATGTATATATATTGACTGGATATCCAACGCCATCATCAATCACGGTGATTTATTTTGAAATTTGTTTTATTTTGAAAATTGACCGGATGCTCTATGCCGTTCCTGTGTCTGACTTCCTGCCCAGCTTGGCACGATCACTCACGAATCGAGAAAAATTAGACCAGACGCCGAAACGATCGCTTGAAGTGCCTATTTATGTGCAATACCCTTTGATTTTAATGATCCATTCTATTGAAAAGAATAACTGAATTTCGTTTTGTTTTTTTTGTTTTTTTTGGGGGGGGGGGGGTCGAATATTCGAAATTCGGTCTTAAGAACAGTAGACTATTCGAAAATGATTTTGGTCAGTCATGCACATCCCTACCACAGAAGGGACAGTATTGGGACAGAACAGTACTAATACTGTACCATAACCACACTAGGGCCAGTGCAGGTACATCACAGTGCTGCAGTAACAGAAAAACCCGTATATATAAATACACATTCCTAACTAAGGAAAGCCAGGGGGGACATACTTCTTGTCAGCGGCGTCTCCAGCTGTATTGTCACCGGTGTCGTCGTTGGTGGAGGTCGTCCCTGAGGGTTTGTTGAGGCTGTCCATCCAATCAGAGACTTTCTTGAGGGCACCCTCCACAGTGGACACCAGCGACTGGACCGCCTCCAGCTCCTCTGGTGTGGGATAGACGCTGGCGTGCTTGGCCATGACATGGCGGTCATCATTCGCGAATGATCGGAACGACCTCTGGGTTCAGGTGAGGGTGAGAAGAGAGATCGCCATTAATTACATTTCCATTTTAGGCACATTTTCATTTCAACTGTGAATGAAACAGTTAGTGAGCAGGCCGGGGTTCAACGTATTGCTCAAGGACACATTGCTGCTGATGGACCCAAATTGGCTGCTGTGGGGATCAAACCTGTGACCTTTCAAAGCTGTAACCTAAGGGATTGCCTCTCTAGCCACTACGCTACCCTGCTGCACCATCGTTATCATCATTCATTACAAATCACTGGCAACGCCAAGTTGAAAAACAGTTAAAAGAGCGAGCGCTCAGCAACACAATAAGTATTGATTTGACCGTCAAACAGGAGCTGTTATCTGAGCAACGGTCTTAAAATGACTCACAACTTTAATAGTAACCCATAATGTGCTTATTTTCATGCAAGCAATCATTTTGTAGCTGTAAGTGCCAATTTCTTCCAAATGGTGATTATCTCATTTTGGATGGAAATTCTTCATATCTTCATTTTCTATAAAAGGCTACCCTAAACCAAAACACAATGGCCATGTAGTAACGGTCATCAACGCTGAACAATCAGAACAATGTCTGGGTTTAGGCGCAGCAGCAGAGGGATTATCATCATTACTGTCATTCATCACAAAATGCCATCTTCAAAGCAACGCCGGCTCTGAGTAATTGCGGAGCAACTTGTCTAAAATTGTTGACTTTTAACTTGCTTCAGGAGGCAGGTTGAATCCATAGCAAGAGAGATTTCTTTGAACTTCAACACCCCGTTGTTAACTCAGCCCAATGCCTGGCGTTGTTTTCCTCAACTTGCTTTTCAGACAGGCTGGTGCAAATGAGGAAGCCGGTTTGTGGTGTCGCTTGCTTCGCTCGGTGTCAAAACGAAGGAAACACTCATCACAGTCGGCGTGATGACAGCAACACCTGAAGGGACCTGTGCTGCTGCCAATCTCTGCATGGCCTAGATACAGCTGGCATTACTTAACATTAACATTTATGACATGTACTTAGAGGTAGGGCCCATCTCTCTGAGGGGAGAAAAAGGCTGATGTGCTGAATTAGCCCCGGCGCTGGTTTTTCCAAGCCTGAGAGCCAGCCGAGCATCACGTGAGGCTTTTTCACTCCAAGGTCAAACAGCCATCTCTCTCCATCTCCCCTTTCGCTCCATCTACTGTCGTTTCTTTCCTTCTTTCCTTCTTTCCTCCCTCCCTCCTTCTCTTTCTCCGCCTGCAGCATGTAAGCACCTCTCATTATGAGGAGTTATTTATGATGGTGCTTTAATAATTCATGGCCATGAGTCTCGGGAGCTCGTGCTGGAGTTGCGAGGGTCATTCATCACAACCTAGCTAATCTCTCACCGAACCGCCGGGGGCATGTGCAGCGCTGGAGCAGCAAGTGTGGGCAGCGTCAACAACCATAACACTCACATGCACACATTAACAAGATCTAAATGAAAGATTAAGACTCGCAGTGCACCGATACCGATTTGGGATACTGGGCTGGCCCAATAACAGGCTGTGTTATTTCTATTTGTTACGCCAAGAAATAGGTACAAGAGAACTGGGAGTACAAGCTTGCACTGCAATTACAGGAGAATTCTTCTTTCTGTCAATTAACCGCACTGCAGAATTTGCTAGTAGAATGCCATTTGCTTAAAGTCGCACACACACAGTCTTAAAAGTGTCAGTTTGTACAAAAGTAATTCCTTCTAGAATTTATTTCTATAAAAAAATAAAATCAATGAATTGTATAACAAAATAATGTCACAATAACTGAAATTTCTATACTACTTTCACACATAAATATTGAATGTTCAACATTGAAGTAAATCTTTTGCATCAAAGTGTTCTGAAAGCAAAGATTCAATTTCAACGTCACCTCCAGGGGGCGTATATGTGAGGACGGCACAAGCATTGGAATAGTTAAAAGAAGAAGAAGAAAAAAGAAATAAAATAAAAAGGCACCAACAGTGGAAAAGCTGGTCAGGTGTGGGTGTCAGAGTCAGGGTGTCATTTTCTGAAATTAAACTTAGTATTGGTACTGACGTCAAAATTCTGGTACCACGACAAAACACTAATACTCATCAGTACCTGGCATCAACGAGTAATTACAAATGAAGCGTTCAGACTTGAAAATGTGTCAGCGCACCGCAACACCAATATGACTCGACGTGTGTGACACACGAACTGACTCTTAAGGCTGCGAGGGGAAAACACACAGATAAACAGACTGCAGACGTTCACAGAAGGCTCACCATGTCTGGGGTTGGGGGGGTGTCGGTGGGAGGGGTCTAGGTCAGGGTCCCGTCACTCCGCCTCTTCACGCAGTCAAATCTGGCTCGGTAGTCGGCCTGTCAGTCCGGTGATGTAGCGGTTCAACAGTTTTACTGTAGGAGGAAACAAGAGAAACAAGGGTTAGGGAAACTCACTGATATACACAGGGCTGCCACTCTTTTGTAATCATACATTTCAAGGACTTTTCAAGGACAAATGATTTCAAAATCAAAGGCCAATAATTCACAGAGATGTTCACATATACCAGTCTAAGGCAGCAGAGTGAGAGTGATACTGTAGATAGGAAGAGAGTGTATGGAGCTTGGCCCGGCACTCCAGATGTTTAAACATGGTGTCATGGGTGAAGTTTGAGATGACAGAGGCTCAATCCAAGCACTTCTAAGGACCTCTTTACTGCTCCAAGCACTTTCAAGTACTGTCCAGACCCGTTCAACCCTGTATACAGAAATATCATGAGATGTATACATTTTCTGTATTTGTACCATTGGTTGCTTGTAATGTCGGTGATATTCTACTGTCAGCTAAATGAAGGGCTGCGTGGTTAAAACGATAAATCGCAATTATGTTTCTAGATATTGTGGTTACAATTAGTCTTGATGATGTGAACAACAAAACTATTGGCCTCTGAGGCTTCAATTCAGATGATTTAAGACTTGTTAAGGACCTGCAGAGACCCTGAATCAACATCTGACTGTAACACTACAGTACTGCTGACGTGACAGACTTCTGTGATGGAAACTGAAACTGTAATGAACGATTAGTCGTGGAGCCTTCCTGAAACGTAAAATGTAAAATGGCAGGAGTGTGACTGACTCACCAGCTCACTGCTCGCCCCTCCATGCAGACACAACGCTTCTCTACACAAAGCAAAACAATACTGTATGTCGAGTAGATGTCGAGTTCGTTTTGCATTGATGCTTTTCACCGTTTGTCCCAGGTTCAATAAAAAGCAAGTCTAGTGTGCTGTGAAACTAACAACACATCACAAACATCACAACACTACTTCCTGTCCATTTACTGTGTTGAGTTATGAAAACCTTTGCAATGCTGCTGTGAAAGTTTGAGAACGTTACAGAGCCGACCGTCTTGCTCTCGGTAGACCGACTTCCCCCCCGGCTCCTGCTGAGGAATATTCCCCACACACTAACACATTAATCGAATTACGCAAAATCTACTTTCACTATTAAATGCATAAGACAGCTAATGCATAGTCAAATGGTTATGAGACGTAGAGAGAGAGAGAGAGAGAGAGAGAGAGAGAGAGAGAGAGAGAGAGATGCTGTGAAGCTCTGGGTTCAGGCTGAGCATCATAGATCCTCCATGACCTTGACCTTGTCCTCAAGGGCAGAGCCCACGCTCGCTCTGCTCACCGCCACAGTCCTGCCTGTTTTCACCGGCGGCCTCATCGCGTCTCAGCAGAATCGTTTTATTCACCGATTACAAAAGTGTCGAGGCATATCCACAACTCACATTACGATAGCATGTGGTTGTCGATCGATATCAAAGACTCATTGATTACTTGGCCAGCTGCTGAGATTTCTGGCTTGCAAATCTAATTTTCTGCCCACTGAAGTGTCAAGACACTCCCAGTCCCGCTCCCCGTCTACTGGCGTTTTCATCCGGGCGGTGATACGTGCACACCACCGGTGTTGCAACACATTTCAGCTATGAAGCCAAAAAAGAGAACAGACAGTATTATCACTCCAGTATCTAGCATGGTGATCGATTCCTTCTTCACTAGATGTTTCTGTCTGCTCTAATCACCTTACTGCTCCCTACTGGGAAAATGTGACCTCACTGTTCATGTCAATAACAGGCCACCGCAGCTCAAGGGGTCGGGAACGGTGAGGCAAGTCGATGCTGCTGCAATTCCTACTAGATAGAGGTCGATAAAGATAGATTGACACCTCTTAAAAAGTGACAGGTTTGCTCCTCACATCGTTATTGGATCTGTGATGGGAATCCTACGGCGTCAGCTGCAGTGCTCAGACAAGCGATGTGAAGAGATGGAGAAGGAGAACAGGGAGAGAGTAATAAAGATTGAATGAAATAAACACCGCCACAGAAGACGCACGGCGGCCATTTGCAGGCCAAGTGTGGACATGCAGCGACGTGGTCTCATAAAATCTGATCTTGAGACAGTGTAAGCCTAGCCACAGCCTCACAGCAGACAGGCAACACATGGCAGCAGGACCTGGACAACACTACAGGACAGACGACAGACAGCTGCCTAACTGATCTGCTAAAGTTTTAATACATTCCCCACACCGGCTCACTTTCTAATAACCTTTTTTTCCCCTGGAGAGAAGAGGTGATGAAACCAAGATAATTAAGAATACAGCAATGACTTTTTAAAGGACGCCGACAGTGCTGCAGCAGTGGCAGATGGTGAGCCCAGCGTGTGACGAAAAGACAATGCCGACTCAAAAAAACAGTCCAGAGTGTGAAAACACGAGCAAATGGTTGAGGGTTTTTTTTTTTTTAACGAAAAAGTAAATGAAAGTCGCACACTATTCTCTCCTTGCAGTGATCTAATATGTTGAAATACCAGCGACGTTTCAGCCCAAAGCCTTCATCGGGGTGTGACAAATTCACGTTACATCACATCTATGTTACCTATGGGTGCTCAATTAGAAAAAAACAAAACTAAATATAATATCAAACATATCAAAACAATGTCTTCAAATACAACATACAAAATAGTACATAAAATACACATAACTAGATAGAAATATGAGAAATGTCGGGTTGAGAAAAGGGTTGATAGGTTACAATACAATTAGAAGCAAACAGCAGTAGATAAACGGCCTGAGGTCAAAGTCAACGTTAATTCCACTGTGTTGAGCTTCTCATTTCAACAGCTCTCTGTCCACATCACCTCCTCTCCTTTCTCCCCCGATGTACTTCAAAGACGCCGCGGCTGATTGGCTGAATGAAACGCACCACCAGAGGAAACCTGAAGGTGGAACATGTGACGTTCTGCAGGTTCTCTGTTCTGGTTTGATCAACATGAGCCTTGGAGGTGAAAAATAAACTTCACGTAGCACCTTTAGACACCAAAGTGCTTTATATGAATTAAAGCCAATACAGTGAACAATGAAAAATGTTGGATGTTTTTTTTAGGCATCTATTTGCTTTGAGCGCCTTTTATTGGATTTGGCAGCAAAAACTGAAAGACAAACGCAGCAATCAAAGATCAATAAGCAGAATTAAGTTAATTACGCTTCAGTGTAATGACGCGCTACATACACAGCACTGTCAGGGTTAGGGGTGAGATTCCCTGTGCAGCTCAGCGGGTAGAGCAAGGCACTAACACTAGGGATGAGATTGCACCTTTTCTAAAAATGCAGGCACTCACGGAGAGGCATAAAAACATCCCCCAAATGGTGCCGGTTCTGACTCTGGTACTCTAAACCACCATTCAGGTGTCCTCTCCCTAATGCCTACTCCAGCCGTCCCCGTGCCCGTCCTCCATTTTGACGAAGGTTAGATGAACCCAGGCAGGGTGTATTTTAGGCTGCGTTTATTTAGGTCGTTTTCACTGCGGGAAACTTTTACGAGCCGGCTTTTATGTTCACAGAAGACTTCAAATGATGCCCTGTGCAATCCTGCGAGCTTGCAGCAGGCAACATATGGAGTTTAAAAAAAAGAAGAAAAAAAGGCTTGTTCTCGCTTACAAAGGTTTTATAATGAACATGTGATCTGACAACAAAGGGAAACACAGGCTGACACATGAATATCCAAGTACTGTGGATCCCAACACAAAATGAGACACCATTTGAAGAAGCTAATATACTAGAACTACTCCACAAACCATAAAAACTGATGAAAAACTAAATCACAGGGAATCAAAACACATTATGAATGGTTCAGCAACTTAAATCCTGTTACCAAAGTGATAACAGGATCCTCTCTGTGTTTTACTCTGAAAACAGATCAAGAATAAAGCACTTTGGACATTACCTCTTCGTTCTTTTGCAATACGATGCAGCCTCAGCTTATATTAGCGAAGACACCGAGGCCCCAGATTATGATGTATTGAAGTGTAGAAACTTCACCGTTGGCCATTAGGACTGTTCACAGCAGAGTTACATATTTCATCGTCAGTGCAACTCTCAGCAAATTAGATTTGATGCTTTTTAGAGCAGGAAATCTGTACAGCCAGTATAATGTATATCATAAGCCCCAGTGCAGCCCAAGTCTAATGTAAGGGTGCGATCACATCTACGGCTCGTTTTCTCGGTCCGGACCACAGCGGGGAAGTAAATGCCTTGTGTTTTTGGGTGGTTTCCTGTAGGTGAACCGACTGAAGGAGGAAACGCTGCAGAGTTGAGATAAACCGATCAGAACATGCTGGGTAGTCTGGGTAGACGACACAGGAAGTAACCCCAATGATAGACCCGCTCTCACCCACCCCACTTTCTCGCTGACATCCAAGCAAAGTTTCGACATGGGCGCTCTAGTAACATCAAGTCCTGTGGATTGGTAAATACACTATGAACACCAGGACTATTTGAAACAGAGAACATGTTTTCACTGCTGTTGCACATGCAGTGATCTCCTTGCAGAGACGTCTGACTGCACCGTGAAGCCTATAAAAACAGACTATAAACGCTGTGTAAGTGGGCCACAGCTGGCGGGGGGGTGTGTGGGGTTGTTTTGGAGGAAACAAGCCTCAGCAACATGGTACACACACATCTCAGACAGGAAGACTGGTGCTTATAGGGACAGGGTTGTGTTTACTTTTAAAAATACCATAGTAATCTAAAGGATGCCATTACAGCCGGGTGGATCAACGGGGGCTGAAAATCTGACAGAAGCCTATACTTTACCGAGTCCTCGGCCAGACTAGGCAATTTCATTTTCATTACATTATATTTTAGGCATTTCGCTGACACTTATCCAGAGCGACTTAAAATGAGAACAGTAGAAAAAGCTTCAATTCAAGACAACAGATACAACACATATTCCTGTGTCCTTAAAACGACCATGGTTGATAAAAAAAGAAGTGCTAGGGAAAGAAATAGTCAGGAGAAAGAATGGTAGAAAAGCCTTTTTAACAATAATATAAATAAATAACAGTAAAGAATATTTTCAGTGCAGGATGTGGGAGACGAGGAGGTGATTAAGTGGAGAACATGTTGAGGTAAACAAAAATGTTTGTGTGAAATATCACCCAAATACATCATAATGTTAATTACCATCCGTTCGTTATGCTCGTGTCCTTTAGACTCGAGACAGAGGTGACGCAGCAGCCACTTGTTAACAAGTTATTTCCCAGGCTCGGATCTGTTGTCTGTTTAGGATGAGAGGCGAGATCGTGGTTTCTGGCAAAGTGATAATTGGAAACCCAACGCTCCTCACATCTGGAGTCATCGTGGTCCGAGAGTTTTTATCCACTGGCAAAAGTTGTTGATCCAAAATCTGCCATTTTCACTAGTTAACCAGCCAATTATGAAAAGGCTAAGATTAACTTTATTGATCCACGAGGAGAAATTGGGTAACTGAGTTATCTCAAAGGAAAACAGTCACACGATGGCTGATAATCTGCAAGTGGCGGCAGAGGAAGAGACAGACTACCAGCCAGAGCCAAAAATGAGACGTTAAGCCTCGGGCTGGTGACTCGTGGCAATTTGCCACCCTGCAAGCTGGCCATGCCAGGTCTCTGCTGACTTGTTAACCCCTGTTCATTACATCAGCTGTAACGAGCATCAATCAGTAGAGTCAGCCAGATACTTGCATGTTCATTTGTGTATAGTCGGGGTCCCTTGACAAAGCTGCAGCCGACTCCAATATTGGCCGGTCCCTGAAGCGTGTTTATGAACCCTGCTGCACCGAGCTGGCAACGCCTCCGCCGAGCGCCCAGACAACACAGCTGCTTTGTTATGAAGCAGCAGCTTCAATTTGAAAAGTGTTTTTTTAAGGCAAGGATTAGGCCTTCATTAATGGATTTGTGCAGCGCTGTAGGCTTGAAAACATCCAAGTAAGCACTATGCTCTTATCCCTGTCTGCAACTAAAAGTAGCAGCAGTGTGTGTGTGTGTGTGTGTGTGTGTGTGTGTGTGTGTGTGTGTGTGTGTGTGTGTGTGTGCGCGCAGAGAGGCAGGCAGTGTGGCTGTAAGGCTGGTGGTTCGCCATCACTGTCTCTCAGCCAGGTAATGGAGACATCATGTGCCCATGCATGGCTGATCAGCAGTCGTCCTGTTGAACCACAGGCTTCTGATCCCAGATCAGAGAGAACGGCGTGTTTAACTGCACAAAGCATTTACCATTTACCACGGTCCTGCCCATTTATATTTCAGACCTTTCCCCAGACCTTTAAGTCTTGATTTTGTTGGATTTGAAGATTTTATTGGTGGGAGAATGACTGACCTTATTACAGCAGCACAGGGGTCAGCGGGGTCATCTGAGATATCCTCACTGATTAAATGCTATTCTTAAAGTCATTGTGTGTGTGTGTGTGTGTGTGTGTGTGTGTCTGAGAGAGAGATAGAGAGAGTCTGAGTTTGAAAGGGTAGCATAAAAAACAACACAGATGGTACCATACTAGTATTACTAATGCTGTCAAGAAAAAGGCTGAAGATTAGGGCTGCCCCCTCGTAGTCGACCAAACCGTTAGTCCATGAGAAGAGTTGACTAGTCGACCAAGTTTTCATGGTCGGTTAGTTGCAGAAAAAAAACGAAAAAATAAAAACTCAAACTCCATTCGGGAGCTACGCCTTGTCATTAAAACGTTATTAGACTGTGTCAGGGCAGGAAATCCTCCAAAGTGTGGGATCATTTTGAGCGTGTAAAGGACGACCCCAAGAAGGTCAAGATTGGCCTCAAACACGACTTATCATCTGAAACGTTATTATAACATTATATGCAGCTAAATAAATATATTGTCATATTATGCTTATCCAAGTGTTCATGGGGACTGGGGAAGCTAAATTACCTCGCTTACTGCAACTTCATGTGCATTTCTCTCTATAGGTGCAACCACTATACTGCAAACTCCCCAGCCTCAACTTCACCTTCTCGGCCGACACTGACTCAGAAAACATGAGTTATGAGACCCCCCCGCCTTTCCGAGAAAAGGAAGAGAGGTATTACGGACAGAATAGCGCTTGACACGAGACCAGTCAACATCGTCAGCGGGGAAGGTTTCAAGGGAATGGTCAAAATCCTGGAGCCAGGGTACGGCGTTCCCAAACGTGACACCGTGACACACAGCATCACAAGCCAGTACAAGCTGTACAGCAGTCATCTTCACAGCAGACACGTGGACCTCTAACCAGATGGAGGGTTACATGACAGTCACTGCACACTTTATTTCTGAAGACTGGCGACTACATTCATTCGTGTTGGAAACAAAAGTGTTGGCGGTGAGCCACACAGCTGCCAACATAGCAGAGCGACTCGGTGAAGTGATGGAGGAATTTGAGATTCCTGCAGAAAAGAGGGTCGCAGTCGTACACGACAATGCTGCTAATACTGCTGTCTGATAACCCGTCCTGGGGTAATGAAACAAGATCCGATCTGTCGACGCCTTGTGGGGCATTTCAAGAAAAGTGCCAAGGCTACAGCAGCTCTCACTGAGAAACGAAAGCAACAGAAAGTGGCTGAACACAAACTCATCCAAGATGCCTCGACACGATGGAACTCCAGTTCTTCCTGCTGGAGTCTCCTGGACCAGAGGTGGTTACAGCTGTGCTTTCAGACCCGGTACCCCCCAACGGTCTGACCCAGATCTAGATCTCACAACGGCCCAGTGGAGGACAGCGGAGGACAGCGGAGGACAGCGGAGGACATCGTCTCGGTGCTGAAGCCTATGATCACTCTCACCGAGATGCTCTCACAGGACGTGAATGAATCTCTGTCTGCCACGCTGCCCATGCTAATAAATGTGAAGAAACGCCACTTGTTGCTGCACGATGATGACAGCACGACCACGAAGGCACTGAGAGAAAACTAACCGAAACTAAAATTGACAAGGGATAGCAGCTCACAGGGAGTCTCCAGACCAGCACATATCGCCAAGCTGCCGTCCTAGACGTTTCAAGAGCTTGTCATTCCTCGAAGCAGAGAAACGGGACGAGGCGTACTCGACGGTGTCGGATCTGGCTGAGAGTCTATCTCCATCGGAGAGAGGATGGTGACAGCAGTAGAGGAAGGTGAGCACCAACGAAGAAAAAGGAGATATCCATGCTGATGGCTACTGATGAAGAGCTACTGATAAACGTGTGACGACTAGTCGACTAACGGCTTGAACTAACAACAACTAGTTGACTAACGGCTTCAAACTAACAACGACTAGTCGACTAACGGCTTCAAACTAACGACGACTAGTCGACTTGAACTAACAACAACTAGTCGACTAACGGCTTGAACTAACGACGACTAGTCGACTAACGGCTTCAAACTAACGACGACTAGTCGACTTACGGCTTGAATTAACAACAACTAGTCGACTAACGGCTTGAACTAACGACGACTAGTCGACTTACGGCTTGAACTAACAACAACTAGTCGACTAACGGCTTGAACTAACGACGACTAGTCGACTAACGGCTTCAAACTAACGACGACTAGTCGACTAACGGCTTGAACTAACAACAACTAGTCGACTAACGGCTTCAAACTAACGACGACTAGTCGACTTACGGCTTGAACTAACAACAACTAGTCGACTAATGGCTTCAAACTAACGACGACTAGTCGACTAACGGCAACTAGTCGTCTAATGGCTTCAAACTAACGATGACTAGTCGACTAACGGCTTGAACTAACGATGACTAGTTGGGTAACAACTTGAACTAACGATCGACTAACGGCTTGAACTAACAACAACTAGTCGACTAATGGCTTCAAACTAATGACTACTAGTCGACTAACGGCTTCAAACTAACGACGACTAGTCGACTAACGGCTTGAACTAACGACAACTAGTCGACTAACGGCTTCAAACTAACGACAACTAGTCGTCTAACGGCTTGAACTAACGACAACTAGTCATCTAACGGCTTCAAACTAACGACTACTAGTCGACTAACGGCTTGAACTAACGATGACTAGTCAACTAACGGCTTGAACTAACAATGACTAGTTGGCTAACAACTTGAACTAACGACTACTAGTCGACTAACGGCTTGAACTAACAACAACTAGTCGACTAACGGCTTCAAACTAACGATGACTAGTCGACTAACGGCTTGAACTAACGATGACTAGTCAACTAACGGCTTGAACTAACGACGACTAGTCGGCTAACAACTTGAACTAACGGCTACTAGTCGACTAACGGCTTGAACTAACAACACCTAGTCGACTAATGGCTTCAAACTAACGACTACTAGTCGACTAGGATAATCTTTGGTCGGGGGCAGCCCTACTAACTTCCATAATACACAATATAAGTTGTACTTTGACGCCAGGAATCATTTAGTCAGAATCGGTGTTTCTAATGGTGGATTTTGAAATGAAACTCATCTGTTCACTTTCCCCAAAATACATTTTTGGGCCCTTTTATAACCTTTATTTTATAACCTTTATTTAGACACGGAAAATGGAAGTACTACCTTCTGTTGGCCGCTGAGCAGCTCCACTGGCATAATTGGTGCTTTGAGTGCCTTGACGGTAGTTTTCATTCCCTTTCTCCACCCAGATTTTCCCCAGCTGCAGTGGGGATTCGAACCGGTGGCCTTCCAGTCCCAGGCCTCTCGGCTGCCACATTCTGCACTGAAACCAACTGGTGTAAGTGGAAGCTCTTGCTCTCGTTTTTGTTTTTCAATGCGTAATGCTGATAAGCCAGTGAACGAAGGGCAAGTGTCAAAACTTTTCCCAAACAATAGCGAAAGTTTCTTTGTGAAGAGAAAGAACCAAGTGAAATTCAAAATGTCAGGGTATTCCCATAAAGTCGCTGCAGAGCATCTGCGAGATAAAACCTGCGTCTGTTTGGGCGAGGACCCAAAGGAGGATGTCTGTTCCTCACATCACTTTGAGCTGAGAGAGCTGCCGCTTCCTTCAAACCGGCTGTGTTATTCCAGTCGACTAATTCATGACTTGCATTTTTATTGCTTTCCTTACTGACTTTTTTTTATTATAGTTTTATTGTTTCCAAAGCACTTTTTGGCATTGTTTTTTTTAAAAGTGTTATAAATTAAGTTTACTAGGAGCATTTACTCTTAGTGTGTGTGTGTGTGGGGGAAATGAACAAGTAAAAGTTTGGCTGTGGCTGTTTAGTTTTTCTACTCTACCTGCCACTGTGGAAGGAAACATCCATCACTTGTATCTATTCTGTTTTAAAAGTAGAGTGTGCTGCTACTAAGGTACTATGTACGATGGACCACAAACCTTCAAGCAGGAAACACTTGAAGAGTTTCACTCCAAAATAAGATGTCCACCATTTGAAGAAAGTAATCTACTAACTAGTCAACAAATCATACACGTTCCTCGTACAAGAGATCGTAACTGGTGTTGAATTCTGACAGTGTTTACACTGCGAGCAACGCGATCAAGTCTCTGGAAGTCATTTCATTTCCTACAGCGCTGGGCGAACAGGGAAACCCAGCCGATGTGTGGATGCTCAACAAGCTTGTCGACCACGGCTTAACTTTTTGCAGTCATCAGCCATCAACAGATTTCTGCGCTTGCTAGCTAGCTGTATTAACTCATCAAAACAATGTAACACCATGAAAGGCAATACCAGGCGCTCTGGTGGTTCAGTTGGCTGGGACACACCATTGGATTCCAGCCTTGATTCGTTTGTCGCATGTCATCCCCCCTCTCTCCCCCAATCTTCCCCCTCTCTGTTGTCACCGATCCAATAAAGGCAAAATTGTACAAAAATAATCTTTAAAAAAGTGAAAGGCAATATCAAAAGCAGTGAGAAGCAGCCTGTTTTTCTGCTGCAGAGTGATCATCAACCAAGCTGCTCACAGTGTGCAGACGCAGTGAGATGCACTGTGGCTGGTTGTGTGTGTGTGTGTGTGTGTGTGTGTGTGTGTGTGTGCAGAGAGGCAGGCAGTGTGGCTGTAAGGCTGGTGGTTCGCCATCACTGTCTCTCAGCCAGGTAATGGAGACATCATGTGCCCATGCATGGCTGAACAACACAGTCGTCCTGTTGAACCACAGGCTTCTGATCCCAGATCAGAGGGAAGGGAGAGTATACCTGCACAGAGAGCTTTTACCACGGTCCTCCCCATTTATACTTCAATATTTTCTCTGATTTGAAAACTTGATTTGTGGGAGAATGACGTTATTACAGCATCACAGGGGTCACTGGGGTCACAGGGGTGTTTTCTGACTTCTCTGCAGACGTGTTTTAGGTAATAAAACACTTGAGTACTACAACTCAGGTTTTCCTTGTTTATAAGCAGGTGAACATCCAAGTACGCCCAACTATTTGATTACGTTATCCTTTTTACTGCAGTTTTTTGATGTACATTCGGACGGTTGCACCATGTGACATTCTTGGACTTAGTAACACCAAAACTGAATGTATTTTTTATGTATTTAGACACAAAAGTGCTCATCGTGTCATTGACCCAATACTGTCAACTAGGCAATATCATGATATAGCTTAACACACACAACAACAACTATCACAATATGTGAAGCAGATAGTCAGACTCGTTTCCAGCCAGCTACCTTTTAAAATCAGTAATATTAATTTCCTGTTTTAATATTGTCTTGAATCTGATCATCCTGTTGATGTTAGTAATCTTGTACTGGAGAAATCACTTGGTTTCGGTGCAGGAGAAAGGAATTTTCATCCAATCCGTCAGCCTCTCGCTGTGAAAACTCACATATGTTATAACGGTGCTACGACGTAACGTGATGCTTCCCAGAGAAGAGTAATTAGTTAGTAGTACACACTGTAATAGTGTTGAGTTTTGTGTCTGCAACATTTATTATCTCTTTACTCAATTTAACCTTTATTTTTCCTTATCATTTCTGTTGTATTCAGATAAATGATTTCAAGCACTAAATATGAAGATCTCTTCCATTGAAACTGTGTATGACAATTCAGTGAAATGTTCAATAAATGTTTAGTAAATGTTTTGTAAGAAAAAAAGTCTTGATGTGATGTTGAACAGGTCAATTAACTAAAATACATTGAATGCGTTTCTACATTTCTAGTGAACATAGTTGTAAAGTAGTATTGTGTTTCTACTCAAAGCTGTGTACTGATGCTCAACACACCGCGGCTCCTACTTACATTACATTACATTACAGTCATTTAGCAGATGCTTTTGTCCAAAGCGACTTACAATAAGTGCATTCAACATAGGTAGGCAAGAAAACCACTAGCCACCAGACATAGTAAGTGCATTTCCTTCCTAAACAAGCAACTAAGAGCAGAACCAGTGCTGAGGTAAAAGAGCAATAAGTTAGCGACCTACTTTTTATTAAATAAATGAGACAAATAAGAAAATCAAATGAGCAAGAGCCAATAAACAAGAGCTCAGACAAATTAAGTTAAACTCGAAAGCAAACTACGTCGTTTCTGAGGTAAAATCACTCAATAATTAAGATGTGGAATTTAAACAGAATCAAAGTAAAAAATGCATGAAAAGACACCAAAATAAAGCATGTTTGTTTCGTTTTCTCTGGGCTGCCGACTGCAAAACGCTGACGTGACATGACAGCGGGTCTACGACAACAGTACATGTGTAGTTGTGTGTCGTCGGGGATCATTCTCGTCTCGTCCAAAAATGTTACAGGACGTGAACAGAATCGAATCCGTTTCTCAGACCTGCCCGGGAACCCTGCGTGAACTCTGAGGAGCGTTCCAGCGCGAGACGCTAATTACAAGATCCAAGCGTAGCGTGGTGTCGGGCAGCGGTCCAGGCAGCGCTCGTGGGTCGGCGCCAACTCTCTGACTCCATTCACCTCACACAACACAGCTATCACATCACCAGGCTTTTACCCCACGGTACTACAGCGGATCTCGACACCGCCCTGAAGAGCACTGAAGACCACTTGGCATTATACTCTAAAATGCATTAATGCTACCAACGCAAGGAGCAGTTGATAGAAGGCTTTGGTATGGCAGTATTTTAGTAGTGTTGACGTATCTTGCAGCCCTGGCCGTTACCTATCCTCGGCTATGAAAAGAAGAAAACACTGTCAAGCTAAATGCAACATCCAGCATCACCTAGAAACCTTGACAGCCTTTGTGTGTAATGATGTAACTCACTGAATGCATTCAGCTTGCACAAAAAAGCCTCTTCCTACACTCAGCTATGAATATTTTGACCAAAAAAATAAAAAGAAGTGTCAGAAGCTAAATTAAATATCTCAAACACACACACACAAAAAAAGCAAGGTTTGATTTCCTCGGTGGAGCCACGGGCCACAAACCCAAGCAGCCTTCGTAGGTCACGGGTCAATTCCCTGACTCCCATTCAGCCCCATGAAATACAGCCTATTGCCACACTCAGCTGTGCAATCTGAAGGGGGGGTGGGGGGGTGTCAGAAGCTAAATACACTATGAAAAATATACACAAAAGGGTGAGTTTTTATGTCCCCAGTAGAGCCAGCGCCTACCAAACCAGGCAATTCCCCCACTCCATTCAGCTCAGGTAGGCGACAGCCGGGCCGATCTGAGGCAGTGGCAAGTCAACTAATGGGTTTCATTAGGGCACCTCTGGATGCACAGCGCTCCACCTTCCAGCCAGCGGACTCCAGCTCATCAGGGTCACAACTCACGTACAGCTTCACAGCAATGCTGCTACAAGCAAAAAACAACAACAACCTAGTCCTGAACCAGTCTGTCACCGGCCACGTCCCACACCTCCAACCAGCCTGCAGCACTCCACCTGCCCAGGACCCTCGCTGGGCTTCCTGCACGGTTTCATTCTCCGGGGGTCGGTATTTTCTCCAACCCTTGACTGGATGTGAGGAGGGTGGAGGGTGTTCGGTCAGAGAGACGTATGCTGATGGTGGCTGAGCAGTATGGCTGCCCATGAAGCCATGAGACTCCACAGTTCACTACAACACTACGATGGGACAGTGGGCTTACAGCTATGGAAACTGGAAAGCCCATCCCGTACTATTCCAAGACCTGGGAATGATCATGGAGTCGATCATGGAGTCGATCATTTCCAGGGTTCGACCGATATGGGTGTTGAAGGCTGATACCAATACTGATATTTTTAGATTGAAGTCACCAACAGCTGATGATTAATATCTTTACATTTGACCATTTTCACACCAAATATTACAAATACATCCCCACTCCAATAAACAAAAAATATAATTTAACATTTAATGGATGAAAATAAGGAAGGTTTTGCAGGTTTTTCTGTAGCCGTGGTCAGGGAGGAACCTCCTGGACGACACCGAGCGGCTGATATCTGATATTTAATAAAAGGTTAGGGTTAGTATCGGCAGGGTATATCGGTCTAACCCCAACACCCATTGTGCCTCGCCTCCCCCGACCTTCCAGGCTTGTGTGGCACCATTGTCCTTCACCTGGGCTGCTGGTCCCTCAGAGCTGGCTAAATATACCAGGACAAAAAGAGGATGTGAAGACTGTCCTTTCATGCTGCCAACGCAGAAACCGCCCGCGTGAATATTTCAGTCCTCTGTGAAATCGTTGGCAAAGCGCTGCCTCTCTCTCTCCGCGGGCCTCCTCCAGTCAGCCTCAAACAAGCAGCGCTGCTCTTCAATGAGCTGTGCAGCACTTAAAGCTGTGCTGGGGAGATCTGACGGGGAGTGACGGCGCCTGGTGGGGGGATTCGCTTCTGGGCTGACAACAATCAGGTGGGGCCTATTCATCTCGACGGCTTGCCGGTATGACAGCGCCGGTGACGATAAAGCCCCGGCAGAAAGAGCGGCAGAGCGGCCTGGCGATGAGAGGCCCGTCCTGTAACTGATATGAGGGTCAGAGATTCGATCCCCCGGGGCGCGTTTATCATGAAACGTCTTTGAAAGAAACTGAAGCCTCGTAGTGAATTCATCAGGAGGTTAAAAGGGATTCACACATGTTTAATGTAGACATTGATAAAAAAAAAATTGGGTGGTTCAATTTAAAGTTTCAAAGAATCCACCGTTTTCACAGGCAGTGAACTGGACCTGGTCTAGACTGGCTCCCCTCACTAACCTCCAAAACACTAAAGTCCTTCCAATCAGGCAAGGCAGGTTTATCTCACTGGAGTTAGAGGAGCTGCTGTCGTCGGGTGTAATACTGTCCAGGATTGTGAGGACTTCAGTAAATACCCTTTTAACATTTATTTGCACAACATCATGGAGGACATTCTCTTGAGCCATGAAACAAAATCGTACAAATTGCCAACAGTAGAGGCAAACAACAGTAAGGAGTGCAGGGATCAGCAGGTGATGCAGGTGATTAAGCATCGTTCCGGACTAAACACTAAAAACATCAGATGTGAAATGTCCTCGGCTGGACGTCCACGAGGGGGTTGGCTAAGCGGACGCTAGCACCCGGCTCAGGGACACCATCACACCAACATCACGGCGGTGCAGGACTCCATCTTCCCCCCACTCTTCTGCTTTCAGAGCACATCAAACGGCTCGGGAGGAGAGAGGCCCTTGGGGACACTCATAAAAAAACGCTGTCTCTGGGACGGCGAGGCATTTATTTCAGCCGGGCAAAGTCGGAGACGAGCAGCTCGCGGTCGGATTCCTTTTCCGTCGTCGTCAGTGTCTCTAAAATGAGGCCAGTTTCTGGGCTTTATAGTCCAATATGCACTTGATTGAACCGGCCCTCCGCGGGGGTGCGAGGGTTGGGGGAAGTAGGGGAGGACGAGATTGAGTTGAAATTGAGAAGAAGGATGGCTCGGCTGATGGCGGCGGGAAAGGTAATACTCTGCTCAGATTTCACAGGTTTTACCTCAACAGCCCCTCTCGGTTACACCGGCGGGACGGAGCCAAGGCACCCGTCCTAGATAGCCCTATCGATCCAGAGCCAATGAGCTGAGGGGGCATGGCATTGTGTACAGCAACATAAAATAACACAGATAGCATTGATTTTTGATATAATTTAATATTTACTATATATATCAAGGCAGTCGGTGTTGTCCTCCTCTGATGTGATGCAGGTTCCTCCCTGACCCAGAAACAGGGTCAGGGAGGAACCTGCATCAGTTCCCCTACCATTGAATGGGGAAGAGCTGCTAACCTTAAAATAATCTCATATGTCTGAGTTTCAGTTTTGGGTTTTAGTGTCCATGATGGTCTGAATGCGTCCTGACACCGACAAAACTCTGGGGGAAACACCGAGTACTTGAAATGCCATGAAAATGGTCAAAGTATCGGCCTTTAAAAACCTCATATCTGTTGATCTCTTGATTTACCTTGTACTGATATCGTCTTCTGTACGTTAGCATAATGCTATCCATCTATGACCGCCCTCCTCCTCCAAGAGCATTACATATAAAAGACACTCTGAATCAAAGCTCCTTACAGTACAGAGTGAACCGAACACCAGCAGCGTGGGCGTCTGAGCCACACAGGGAACAGGACCCCCAACCCTCAAACCCCCTGAGAGAGTCACGTAATCCAGATAGGCATGCCATGAATACGCTCTGAAACTCCACGTCTGAGACTTTGGTGTCAAGGGGGGGGGGCAGCATCACAGTCTTGCGCTGCATGGGATGTACTGCCAGGAGTGATCTTCAGCAGCCGTGGTTTCATTTAAAAGGAATATGTGATGGCAATCCAAAACAGCCTCTTCACAGCAGAGGAGCCTTGGGCATGGAAATGTTGGAAAGCGTTAACAGAGGGTGAGGGTGTAACGCTGCACATCTAGCCCGGGCTGCACCACCAACCAAACAATACGGGTACACATGAAGCAGAACCCACAACAACAACAACAACAACAACAAAAGAGTACATCATCGCCCCAGGGGCTTCGCCAGCGCTGGTGCCCGAGCCTTTTCAGGGATTTACTGTTAAGAAAACATTTGTGTAGCCGTCACACACAGGACCGACAACACTAATTGAAAACAAAATGTCACACACACTTGATCCCCCATCTACAAGTCGAGTGCCGCATCCTCGTCGACACTTTTAGCCGGGCCGGTCCCAGGGAGCCGGGGGTGGGGGGGAATCAGGCTCCGGTTACCGTTTCTATTTACATTCCCTGGGCATGGAGGAGCCACCTGCCCCGGTCCGGGGCCGAGATGAAACCTGAACCAACCACACCGGTGAGGATGTTTTTCAGGTTCAGGCAAATGTGGAAAATGCAAAGCTCCTCTCGGTCGACACCGCAGAGCTTTCCCTCCCTCCCACCGACGACGGCATTTAGTCACCTAGCTGATGATCTCACCCCGGGAGGAGGTAGGGTCCAGTGTCTTGCTCAAGGACACTTGACAGATGGCTGGTATGGGACGGTCCCTCTTACCACTTAGGCCAACCTGACACCCCTAAACCTGTATAACCTGTATGGGAGTGGCTCGCTCAATGCAGTCCCTCAATTTAGTCTCAGTTAATCCAAAATGTCACTGGGAACAGCTAGAAAACAACATGTTTGTGATCCTACATCCATTATCGGTCGGTTTACTATCAATTAGATATATAGTCTTTGATATAGCAATTGATTTAATCTCAGAAGATATTGCACTTCTTAAATTAAATATTGAACTACACACCTATATGGTTTAAAAAGCCACTTTTAGTGCTGCAAATTGTTCAGTGCCAGGCTGTCAGGTAGCCTGTGATGAAATATTCAGTCTTTCAGTGGAGCAGCATCAATACTGCATGTGTTTACCTATTACTGCTACCATGAAGTACTGCTCTCATGTACTGTTCTCACAGGTAAGAAATACTGAAACCCTGGCAGCAACTTGCTACTTGGGACTCCCAGCCGTTTGGGATACCTGGATACCTGTTACAAAGATCATTTCTGCCACCACCAGACAGCAAGATTTTCTCTCTTGTGCCTAAAAAAAAACAACGAGAATTACTCGGAGAAAGTGTTTATGGTTTCAGCTTTAATGTACCGTATACCGACATTACCGGTAAATGCCACATTTAACGGCTGGCAGCGAGCTCCATGCGGTGAGGACGGCGAAGAGGGAAACTTGTGGCTAAAACAGAAGTATTTGCTGCCAACCCAGCACTAAAAATAATTTGTACAAGCACACATTATAGCTACATGCGCGTGAGAAGCCGAACTAGGCGGTAGGTGGCTCGGTATGTTCCGCATGCTGAAGTTGACCCAGCCGTATGGGACAACCAGCCACCCATCCATCCCTTCCTCCGCACCGAAAACTGTCATAAAAGCGACTACTTACCGACTACAAACCACCGGGGGAAAGACGGTTGAGAAAGCTCTGCGGCCAACGCTTCAAACCCCTCCAAAAAAAAACACTTTCCGTGGTTTGTTTCCGACGGAGATAAGTCCGTTCTCCTCTCAGTTTGTATCCGGACGGGACACAACGTGGAGCCGATGCCAGTAGCAGCAACAACAACGGCAACAACGGTTCTCCGGCCAGCCTGCTGTCAGCGCGAGCGAGGAGGTAGCGTCTGCGCATGCGCCCAAAGACTGCGGGGTGCGAAACAAAGAATGTCTATTGAGAAGATGAGTCGCTCAATAATAGATAGATACTTTATTGATCCCCGGGCGGAAATTCTGGGGTTGCAGCAGCATAACAGTATCACAAAAAACAGAATGTACAAAATACTAAATACTACAATACTAGATGACAACCAGGAGGTATAGTGTAATAAACACGAGTAAACATGGATTCTATTTATTACAATTTATTGAAGATTGTTCTACATTCAATTATTGCAGTTAGCTTTGGGGTGTTGTTTTTATAGTTGTTTGATTCCTTGTGCTTGTTGTAATTGTTTTTTTCTGCAGTGAAAACATATTGCCATGGAAACAAACAGTATTGGTTTTATTATATTCCAGATACAAACAATTAGTGTTCTAGAAATCCTGCCCAATTGTGGCAAACCATGCTACAAACAGGGATGCAAACATTACATTCATAAATATCAGAACAATTACTGCTTAACAATGCAGTGAGACATCCATTACATTACTCATCATGTGTATATGTGTGTATATATATATATATATATATATACACACATATATATCAGCATACATTACTGAATTGTAGCAGTTCTCCCACTGTGTAACATCAGGTGAAATTCATTTGAATGCTATTGGAAAATTGTGGGATTTGTGTGAAACTTCACAGCCAAGGTGTGAAGATTCATAGTTAGTGATATTTCCACAATAATACAGCTAATACAGAGTTGTATTATTAGATACTGCTAAATGTTTTGTAGAAAATCATTTTCTCAACTGAACACAGTGAACAGGGATAGAGACGTGAACCCTAACCCTTATACATGATGACATGAGGATAACGAGGTACAACACTGAAAATTAAAAACAACTGTATCAGCGTAGCCAGTTAGTGCCTCCATTTCTGCCCCATGCAACCTTGTTACCATAGTGACCAATCTGGTTCTGACCTGAAGTTGTTCTTCTCAAAAACTACTGATCACGGAAAAGCACATTTTTAGCTCTGGGTACATTCAACAACACATTCAGTTTGTGTGTAATTTGGTGCCAAAAAAACCCTTAGATGTGTTAAATGGAAGATATCTGCAACAGTAGGTCGTATCTTGCAACTTTTCCATTAACGCCGGTACACTGATCGCAGAGTCTGGTGATGTTTGTGGTGCCACGAAATACATGCAGAGTGATAGCTCTTTACTTTTTTTCTCCTCTTAGGTGCAAATACACAAAAGCTTTCCCCAACAGAAGGCAGGCAATTCAGGTAACACTAAGTAGGCCTACTGGTGAGTCACTGCTGCCATGCAGGCTCATGCACTAAGTAGTGCACTATATCCCACCTCTCAAACGAAGTGTGCAGGATAGCGGTTCACCAAGATGACAGCATGACAAGCCATGTCAGAAATTACAGCAATTTCCATGACTTAGACGTCTTTGTTGATCAAAGAGTGAATAATTACGCCGCTCCATCCAGGCCTGAGGTGATGAAGATGACGGATGAAGATGACAGGTGACAACTGATCATTTAGGCCCCTGTGGTTTAGAGCTGATATGTGTACATCATCATTATCGTCATCATCTCTCACATGCTATCTCTCTCTCTCTCTCTCTCTCTCTCTCTCTCTCTCTCTCTCTCTCTCTCTCTCTCTCTCTCTCTCTTTCTCTCTCTCTCTCACACACATTCAAACTCAACTCTGGCTTTCTCTCACACACAGCATGCACACACACACACACACACAGGCACATTCACACTCATTGCTGATGCCTTCCATCTGGTATGTGCTCAACGCTACAGACGTCAGGTCTCCCACATATATCTCTAACGCCACGCATCACCAGCCATCTCAGCCCTTCAAGTACAGGGGACGTGGCTTATCTGTCATGTTGCACCACTCTGTGCCTCTGCATGCTCAAGTAACCCTGTTTAGATGGAGAGAGACACTGGCTGTTGTTCTGCTACATCAGCAAAGTGCTGGGTTACAGGGGTGAGTGTGTGTGTGTGTGTGTGTGTGTGTGTGAGAGAGAGAGCGAGAGAGAGAGCGCTAGAGATGTGTGTCAGCTCTGTTTGCGTCATTTAGCAGCAGGTGGACCTGAGAGTGAGAGCCACCCTGACTGCAGCAGCCCCCCACCCTCTTCCCACGCCAAGACGCCCGGCTTGGAGAACACGCTACAGCACTGTTGTGACAGGCCCCTTTTAGGCTGCGTTCACACCCAGCGTGTTCAGTCCGGTTTATTCTCCCTTCAGTTCGGTTCGCTGCCACAACGTCAAACCACGTTTAGCAGATAAATTCCTAGATTGCCGATATTGCCGATGCAGAATCCCCATTTCTACTGCATTACCGCTGAACTACTGCTGCATAATGCACCAAGAAGAAGTGTTTGCTCTCTTCTGGTGGAATGGTGTGACTGGTGTGTGGAGAAACATTACGAATGCATGAAGAGGGACCGCTGTAAAAGCAACTAATGAACACACACAAATAGATCTAAATCACAACAGCAGATACAGGAAGCAGCGGCTCCACCGGGGTTGTAGGTTTCATTTGAAGGGTTTCATTGCAAAATGGTGAAAAAAAAAACATACTTCCTACAGGAAAAGTCATGGAATTCAAAATTTTCCCGACCTGGAAACATTGTAGAAAATGTGCACATCGTTTTGGAAATGTCACAGAAATTTGTTGATCATCTTTTTTTCCAACTAGTGAAACCCATATCCCAGCATGCATTGGGTGGAAGGCACATTTATACCTATGAGAGTCTATACAGTCTGTGGGAGGAGAAACAGCACCGGGGCCGCGGACCGGACCCAGGACTACCTCAGCTATTTACAGAGCGTCCTGGAGAAGAGCAGCTCACGGAGCACCATGTGTTTCTGATCAAACAGACGATCCGAGCGTCGCTGCAGGCTCGTCTGTTGTTCTGCAACGATGGCTTCCTCGTCCAGTTGGATCAGAGCGCCGATGCCGCGGCTGATTGATGACCGAGTGACGTGTTTGCCTTATCTGTCGCTTGAGCATCCATCATAACTGATTCCATCCAAATCCTTTCCACTAGTTTAGTCTGGAGTATATGCAGGGAATACTTGAATTATGTAAGGATGTTGGACCACAGCATAGTGAAAAGTACTACGGTCACTGTTAACATTAATGTAATGCTTATAATGTCCTCTAGGAATTTAAGCTAAAGTCATTTAGCAGACGCTTTCATCCGAAGTGACTTAGGTAGAGAACTACTAGTCACCATAAGAGCAGAACCAGTGTTGAGGTAGAAGAGCAATAAGTTAGCTACCTACTTTTGTGAGGCAGATCAGTGAAGAATAAGTGAAAATGTGAACGTAACGGTGAAAATGGACATCAAAAAAGCTTCAGGAAGTGATCAGGTTCAGTCAGATGGGTCAGTTGCATCTTCTGACTGAAACAACTTAAAGGTTCGACATGCAGCGTTGAGTGTTGAGACATTTCCTCCTTGACGCAGAGCCACATTGGGCAGTGCTACCAGGGTCAGCAAGGACGTTGATTTTATGGTATTTAGTTTAGTTAGCAATTGAGGATTATCTGGAAGTAGATTTTGCGACGTCTCTCTGGTTGTTCCTGTGTGGGGGTCAGGGGTCATTCTAGGTCAGCAGTGCTCCCTGAGGTTTCCCAACCAATCATAAACCTTTGACCTGAGTTACTCCCTGACCCTGGTAGTTTCGGCATCTTGTAGACCAATGAAAAAGCTTCATGGGCGGGGCTTGACCAGTCTAGCCCAACCCAGGAGGCCATGCCCCGCCCATTGTTGCAGAAAGCATGTTGCCCTTCCCAGCGTTTGGTTTAAAGAGCCAGAAGAAGGATAGCTAACATCAAGCTGAAACTACAGTTTGAATAGAGGAACTGGAACAAAGTTGTGGATTATTTGCAGTGAAGTTGTTTTGTGCTGCAAAGCAAAACAGCAGATTTACCACCAAATCTGACCTGGTGACCCACAATCCCACCGATCACCCGACGTCTTTTCAACATCTCGTCTCTGCTTCATCCCTCATGTCAGATCATCTTTTTGGCTGTGTGTCATCCAGTTTTAGACCAAGCAGTAAATACATTATCACAGCTGTAAATATCAGAAACATGACCAGAGGAGTCCGTGTGTACAAGATAACGCTTTAACTGTCGTCTACTAAACTTTCACTTTTAAACCCCATGTAGCCTCATCTAGACGTATTTTATATGGCTTGTCAAGGTGAACCTCCTCAGTGGGATGTGAAGGAGAGATAGAGGCTTCTGGTGACGGTCCAGTTTGTTTACGGTAACTATACTAATATCCCATCAAGCACCATCGACAACATCCCGATCCTCCCGACTCTCGTCCCTTGTTCCTTGTTCCCGGGAGCGTTATCGAGGCTGCTCCGGCTCCCGCCATTTACGCGGCATCAGAGTTTAACCGCTTGGCCGCACACCTCTTCCTCCCCAACGCACCGCCTCGACTCGGCCTTTCATTTCCCTGTCAAATCAGCTCCCTGATTAAAGGTACCATCCGTAAGATTGGGGTGAGATTCTGTTCATTTGAATCTCTGTGCGCGATAAGTGAACGTGCTCTGAGCCGCCGCCTGCCGAGGCCCGTTTACAAGGCGCCTCGTTTGAAAGGGCAAAAAGCGCTGGGAGTTTTATCCCCACAGCAATCAGACTCCTCATCAGGAGCCACGGCGGCTTATTAAATATTGCCAGTGACCACTTGTCAGTATGTAGTGTGGAGGTACGCTGAGTACTACCGCTGTGGTGTGAGAGTATATCTGATCTCTGGTTGTGCACTGGATGAACATCGTAGTTGTGCTGACTTTTCCATTTCTTGACATTCAGTAAAATACGTTTGCCTTCTACCGCTGAGATGTTCACTGTGTCTGCTTTCTAACGTCTCTATTTCATGTTGACCTGTTTGTTCTTGGTTCTGAAGAAGAGAAAGGAAGCGAGACCACAAATAATCAAGACAAGGAATCATGATCACAGTCATGAAGCAGTAATAATGGGACTGGGACAAACCTGCATGAGGATTTAGAGCGGTCCGCCATGTTGGGTCGCTTCACGCTGAGGCAGTCCACTTCCTGTTTTGGGTTGAGGCACTTCCTCCGTGAAAACATAGAAAGCAACACGTAGAATAAATTCATTTGAGAAGGATGTACTGAGGTGGGTATTTTATATGTGGCAGCTTTAATAAAACACCAGTATTATCTTGTTAACCTCGTATCATATGGAGTTGATTTGGCTCCTCCCACCCCTGGGCCTGGCAAAAACATGGATGTATACGCCCTCTGGTTATCCCCGCCCACGCGTGAGGAAGGGCAAGCAAAAAATAATAATACATCCAAAACCCCAAAACACAAGAGACAGAAGCAAAGAAGAAATAGGAACATGGAGCACTGTTGATTTTTATTTTTCATTTTCTTCATTTTAACAATCAATATTTTGGTTGTCAATCTTTTTTTGATGAATCCTCAAATGAACAGCGTGACACCGTGTGGCATCAGTGAAGTTATTCATTGTTACTGCTCGTTGTTGCTGCTCATTGTTACGTTAGCCGTTAGCCGTTTGGGTTCATCAGCTTCATGGTGTCACAACAGAGAGGATGAAGAGCTCAGAGCTCCAGATCGACCGGATGCTGCCGTCCTCTCTCACACCTTCACTGACGCACCATGTCTGCACGACTCTCTCTCTCTCTTCTTTATCTCTCTCTCTTCTTTATCTCTCACTCTTCTTTATCTCTCTCTCTAATTTATCTCTCTTCATCTCTCTCTCGCTCTCTCTTCTTTATCTCTCTCTAATTTATCTCTCTTCATCTCTCTCTCCCTCTCTCTTCATCTCCCTCTCTTCTTTATCTCTCTCCCTCTCTCTCTTCTTTATCTCTCTCTTTCTTCATCTCTCTCTCTAATTTCTCTCTCTCTCTTCTTTATCTCTCTCTCTCTAATTTCTCTCTCTCTCTCTTCTTTATCTGTCTCTCTCTAATTTATCTCTCTCTCTCTCTCTCTCTCTCTCTCTCTCTCTCTCTCTCTCTCTCCTTTATCTCTCTCTCTCGTCCCTCGTCGTCGGACTCACCTTCCACCTCTCCGTTAATCACTTCCTTTTCACCGGTGAGAGCCTCTTTCTCTCGTTCTCAGCTCTGCCCTTCACCTCTCTGCTGAATTCCAATCAAGGGATCAGGACAGGAAAAGCAGCTGAGCAGGGCGGTGAAATAAATCAACAAGCTGGTGTGTGTGTGTGTGTGTGTGTGTGTGTGTGTGTGTGTGTGTGTGTGTGTGTTTGGGCTTGTGGCTGCCGTGTGGGGGTTGATGCTGTTTAGCACGGCAGCTCATGCTTCAAGGCTACGATTACATGCAACATTAACAGCTGTGATATACTGTATGTAGTTATATGGGTTGAAGGCATGGTGACGTGTGTGTGTGTGTGTGTGTGTGCGTGCGTGCGTGCACATGGGGGCGGGGCTGGGAATGGTCAATAAACGGTGTATGAATGGAATTTGAAGCGGTTTGCCGTTTTCATCGTGCGTCTAACATGTGAAAAACAGCGTCATCCTTCCAGGTTTCAACAAAATTGCACCGGTCGGTGTTGTAGCAGTTTCAACATTTGACATTTTGACCTTTTATTATAGCGCCCCCATCAGGCCAATCAGGGTATTTTGTGCATCATCCCTCTAAGTTTTGTCAAAATCAGACCAGTAGCGTCTTAGATATCAGCTGAAATATCACATTTGACAGACGGGCCCGATTTGATCTAAAAACAACAAAGTCAACATTTCCACTCTGGATCAAAGGAAACCAAGTGGAGGTGTGGAACGCCTGATGATGTTTCTAATGTAGTGTAGCCGTGGAAACACCAATCACAAACCGTACAGCTTCAGAGCTACGACCCAATCTCAGTCAAAACCCTGCGGTGCTACGCTAACGTTACTGCTAATGATCCACGTTGGACAGACTCGGGCCTCAGATGGTGCTGGTGGTGTAGGCTCTGGTTGCAATGTACAGACATGATGTGCTACCGTGTGTGTGTGTGTGTGTGTTTGGATACTGTGAGCATCAGCCCACTGCTCTGTGGCGTCCTACTCAAACAGATTCATCTCAGATAAAAACGGATCTTGGATGTCGGTCCAAAACAGTCGGACGAAAATCGTACTTGGAAAAAACACGATATCCTCATCCTCACCCCAGCGATGAGACCCGAGGACAGGCTTCATGTCCACAGTCAGGAGAGGTAGAGGTCGTGACCTTTGACCTCCACCTTACTACTTCAAGTCTGATGCTGTTGAGATGACTCAAGCTAATCTCATTGTTTCATTTGTGCTGGGTATTTCTATTGGTGCTTCTTTTCTGTTTGTTCTGAATGTTTGCTGCGTTTCTCAACAACAATAAAAAAAAACAATTCAATTGCTTTTACTAGAAAGACACTTCAACATGAAGACAACGAAGGCAGTGACACTCCACACAACAGCATGTTATTACTTGCGAAACACACTCTGGTGCGTCTGACATCTCCTTCTGCAGCTCCTTGTAATCAGGCTCCTCAGAAAAGAACATTCCACTTTGCACCATTTATTTTTAGATAAAACATCGAATCACGTGCTACTCCCGCTAGTTAGCTCCACGTGCTGAAATGCCCATATGGCCGAAAAAATGGAGGCATCACAAAGTCCTAAAAATAGCTCTTGTTTCTGAGCATCTGGACCCAAGGAGAGAGATCACAAGATGTCTGTGGCTGTGCTTTTCCCTGCTCGCTGTGGTTAGTCAACACATGCTGCGAGGTTCAGGGTTAACACGGAGAAACGTTGGGAAGTGATCAGTACGGTGCGCGACTGAGGCCGAACTCCAACCCGGAGGCCAGGCGCGGTACTGCAGTCGCTTCCAGTTCATTTTCAGTGGTGGAGACCAGCTCCTGCCCTGTATGAGGTGCAGTCATGTACCATACTGACTCCAGACCAGTGATCTTTTCTTCTGACATCCCATGAGACTGGCGCCGAAACAAATGTGTTTTACTGTCCAGCTATAAGTCATTATTTAATTGCTCTGTTTAACTTCCACGCTGGTTGTTACCATGGTCACACTGCTAGCGGTCGACAGAGGGACGCAGGAATGGCGACCAGGAAGTGAGTGAATCAGTGATCGTTAATCTTTACGGTCACGCCCGACGACCGGGGCTGGCATGGGACAAACTAGGGGCTCTCATCCAGCGCTGATGATGATGATGATTTTCATGTTTACACCGCGGCTGGGTTGCTTCCTCACCTCCCCCCGCCAGCCTGCGGCCAGCAGCCCAGGGCCAGAGGAAGAAAGCCCAACGAGTCCTGAACGAGATGGAGGTGTAAATATTTGATGAGCCGCCGCGAGTTTCCTGCAGGCTGCTGCTGCTTCACGGGCATCCAAGGTCAGGAGTCTGCAGCCGCTGTGAAGGTTAGGCTCACACACACACACACACACACACACACACACACAAACACACACACACGGACAAACACACACACGGACACACACATAGACAAACATGTATACACGTGGATACACACATTTTCATATACACCCACACACACGTGCGGGCACAATCACAAACAGATGCACACAGACAAACACAAGACACACACACACACACACACACACACACACACACACAGATAAATACACACCAACACACATGCAAAAATACCTGATCAATTCAACCGATACCTGTCCGCTCTCATGCGTTGCTGAAGCATCATCAATACTTCACTACCTAGACAGCACACTCAGCGCCTCAGTCTGTATACATCTCTCCATCCATCCTGTATACATCTCTCCATCCATCCTGTATACATCTCTCCATCCATCCTGCTATACATCTCTCCATCCATCCTGTATACATCTCTCCATCCATCCTGCTATACATCTCTCCATCCATCCTGTTATACATCTCTCCATCCATCCTGCTATACATCTCTCCATCCATCCTGCGATACATCTCTCCATCCATCCTGCTATACATCTCTCCATCCATCCTGTATACATCTCTCCATCCATCCTGCTATACATCTCTCCATCCATCCTGTATACATCTCTCCATCCATCCTGCTATACATCTCTCCATCCATCCTGTATACATCTCTCCATCCATCCTGCTATACATCTCTCCATCCATCCTGTATACATCTCTCCATCCATCCTGTATACATCTCTTCATCCATCCTGGTATACATCTCTCCATCCATCCTGCGATACATCTCTCCATCCATCCTGTATACATCTCTCCATCCATCCTGCTATACATCTCTCCATCCATCCTGTATACATCTCTCCATCCATCCTGTATACATCTCTCCATCCATCCTGCTATACATCTCTCCATCCATCCTGTATACATCTCTCCATCCATCCTGCTATACATCTCTCCATCCATCCTGTATACATCTCTCCATCCATCCTGCTATACATCTCTCCATCCATCCTGTTATACATCTCTCCATCCATCCTGCTATACATCTCTCCATCCATCCTGTATACATC
>JAXDDX010000162.1:890000-940000 GCA_034670405.1 Hoplostethus atlanticus | reverse complement strand
GAACAGGGGCCGAGGCCGGCGACTCGGGAGGGAACATCACCGAGTCAGATTGATTTAAACCGAGTGCTTCACACAGCAACAAAGCATCGGAAATGTTAAAGATTGGAGGCCTGTGTGTGTGTGTGTGTGTGTGTGTGTGTGTGTGTGTGACATCATGCTTGTCAATAGGGAGGAGAGTGGATCAGAGGAATCAAGCCATGAATAATGCTCTTTTCGTTTCACTTCATAATCCTCCATGATTGATCCGGATAAGGCTTGATCCTGTATTTAATTCAGAATTACTTCAACCAACTGCCACGGGGTGCGCGCGTGCGTGCGTGCGTGTGGTGGTGGTGTTAGTGGTGGCGGGGGGGGCTTACAGTGACAACGTGTGTTTAATTAATGTGCAATGATTTAGCATTTATTCACTTGAGGGGGTTATTAGCGGGTTTCCAGCTCGGCGGGCCAGATGGTGCTGTTAGTTGAGGGACGCGTTTTGATTTGATCAGCCAGATGTTCTCATATACTTGGTGTTTATTTGTGGTAAAGAGACCTTGACAACATCAATGTCAGACGTCACGTTATTCTGACGGCAGATGGCGCCGATAGAAAACTCAATAGTCGCCCCACATCTTGAAATAGTCCCAAGGAATGTGACAAGTTACAAGGAAACTGGTGACAAAATGTAGTTTACTGTCCACTGTGTGTACTGTAGTCTACCGGCCACAGGACGTCCTGCATGCTCCCTGGGTACTGCAGGAGGACCTGTTGACTGACAGCATGTGACACTGAGTAGTCAATGTCAAATTCCTGCACGTTCATTGGACATTAAAGTAATAATCTGTGATATTTTCATATAAGTAAATGTCTGTTTTGCTACTACAACAGTGATCAACCTCTACCAGGTCATGAAGCTTCTCCATCTGCTGTTCTCAACACCCGGTGTCAGGTAGGTCTTTCCTGGGAGAAACCCTCTGGAGACAGGAAGTGATGCGTTCTACGTTTTTATTTTTGCAATCAACAGAAGAAGAACTGGGTAGTTAGCATGAGCAGCGATAGCCACCGTGGCTGAACAGACAAAGAGAAGAAACTCAGAAACTCAAACTCCATCAACAGAAAAGACGTCACAGTACTGGACACACTGTTTGATTGACAGGTGATCTCTGGGAAGAGCAGTGAGGAACACCACAGTGAAGAACACCACAGTGAGGAACACCACAGTGAAGAACACCACAGTGAGGAACACCACAGTGAAAACACCACAGTGAAGAACACCACAGTGAGGAACACCACAGTGAAAACACCACAGTGAGGAACACCACAGTGAGGAACACTACAGTGAAGAACACTACAGTGAAGAACACCACAGTGAGGAACACTACAGTGAGGCTGAGAGACGAAGATGGAGACTAGATTAAAAAGCAGATTAAAGTGACTGTGACTTGTAAAAGACACGTGTTGTATGACACATAGCAGCATCACATCTCATCTCATCTCTCATAAATAATTCCCCTGATTAGCGCCTGAGTCAGAGTCACAGCAGGACTCGCTTCACTACGTACTACATTAACTGATTTGTTGGGATGGCTGATTTGAAAAGATCAAACTGATCCTTGATTTTCAGATGGAAATACCCCCAAACCTCCTGTACTAACGGGTTGAGTCTGGAAGTCTGTAAATACCTCAGAGAAGTGACAATATGAGTACCTCAAAATATGAAGCTACATCGGCTTCTTCATGTTATCTTTCCTTTATTTTACTATGCTGTATTTCATTATGCTCCTTGTGATGCCACCACCTCCCCCTGGGGATTGAATGAATGGATGAATGGATGAATGAAGGGATGGAGGGGATGGATGAATGAATGAATGATTGAATGGAGGGATGGATGAATGATTGAATGAATGAAGGGATGGATGGAGGGATGGATGAATGAATGAAGGGATGGATGGAGGGATGGATGAATGAATGAATGATTGAATGAATGGAGGGATGGATGCATGATTGAATGATTGAATGAATGAAGGGATGGATGGAGGGATGGATGAATGAATGAATGGATGAATGAAGGGATGGATGAATGATTGAATGATTGAATGGATGAATGAATGAATGAAGGGATGGATGGAGGGATGGATGAATGATTGAATGGAGGGATGAATGAAGGGATGGATGAATGATTGAATGGAGGGATGGATGGATGAATGAATTAATGAAGGGATGGATGAATGAATGAATGGAGGGATGGATGAATGAATGAAGGGATGGATGGAGGGATGGATGAATGAATGAATGATTGAATGAATGGAGGGATGGATGCATGATTGAATGATTGAATGAATGAAGGGATGGATGGAGGGATGGATGAATGAATGAATGGATGAATGAAGGGATGGATGAATGATTGAATGATTGAATGGATGAATGAATGAATGAAGGGATGGATGGAGGGATGGATGAATGATTGAATGGAGGGATGAATGAAGGGATGGATGAATGATTGAATGGAGGGATGGATGGATGAATGAATTAATGAAGGGATGGATGAATGAATGAATGGAGGGATGGATGAATGAATGAGTGGATGAATGAATGGAGTGATGGATGCATGATTGAATGAATGGATGAATGAAGGGATGGATGGAGGCATGGATGAGATGAATGAGGGATGGATGGAGGCATGGATGAATGAATGAAGGGATGGATGGAGGCATGGATGAATGAATGAAGGGATGGATGGAGGGATGGATGGATGAATGGAGGGATGGATGAATGCATGTACGTATCCATCTATGGATAGTTCTTGTGTATGAGGTCTCCAGTGAGGTTGCGTCAGGTTGAGTTGAACAGAGCAGACACCCTGCATGCTGTGTGAGGGCTGCTGCTGCCACCTAGTGGCCAACAACAGGACCGGCAGTCATCATACAGGGACCCATTGTGAGAAAAAACTTTATTTAAAAGACTGTATGTCCCCAATAACGTCGAGGCAGTAGGTTGTGTGGTATATAAAGAGCCTGTCCGTCTGTCCGTCCTACTGTCTGCTGGGTCTGGTGGAGGCGTTTCTGGAGGTCAGGGGCCCGGCGGCTGAATCAGCCTGCTGAGGGGCGAGGCTGGCTGGGGCAGACGGGCCGCCGAGGCTGGACGTCTTCTGGCTGGACGGCTTACTGAGGGACGGAGAGAGAGACAGCCATGATACCTGGATGAGAGACGTAGCACCTGGAGAGCCTCCGTCCAAAATGAGATACTGTACCCACCAGTTATTAAAAGAGTGACTCTGCTCTTGATGATGATCGATGGCACAAAATGAAAACAGATTATGGTACTTTCCAAAGGATAGTAAGCACCTGAAGTTGAATTAGACACATGGGGGTCACATTGTTTAAAAGCCTCACCAGGACCATTAAACCAGGTCAGAGCTAACTAGAGCTTTAACCTTTAGAATGATGCTCTATAAACAGATACCGGGGGAACTGATGAAAACAAATGAGTGCTTTTCTTGTATTTCTAACTTGTATTTGTAACTTCTGGCTGTCGGAGCTCCGAGCAGTAAAACAGGATGTCAGGATGTCAGGATGTCAGGATGCCTCTCCACTGAAAACACCAAGCTTCCTGTGGCAGTTACACGTCTGTCTCAGTTTCCTCCTGACTCATTATATTACTTTATCACCTCCAACACTGAACAGTAATCAGTCAGTTTCCTGTCCTGTAATCGACCCGGAAACCAAACAGCGTTGACGTCTGATGTTCTTGTTGTCTTACTGGATGGAATCAAAACGGTGGGAAGACTAACTTTTCTACCAGTTAGAAGAAGAAGAACGATGGATAATTACGATGAAAACCAATCGGTACATGGGGCGGGATATCTGATATTTAGACAGGAAGTAATGCCAACACCTCCCAGCCCTAGCTGACCTGTGGAGAAGCAGGCGGGTGCCTCTGGTCAGCGGTCCCGTCTTGGACGGGGCGGCGCTGTGTTTCTGAGCCGGCGCCGGTACGAGGCCCAGGTCGCCCGGCCTGTAGTGGGACAGCTGGACCCTGGACCGGGGGACTGGATTCAGGGTCCCTGCTCTGTTGAGGCGAGCAACAAACAATAATAATAACAATAATGAAAAACTTAATTTATAATTTCCAAATCACAGTTACAAAGTTGACAAAGGATAAAAAAACACATCAAATCAACAACAAGGTAAGAAATATAAAAGTGAAGCAGGAGTCATAAAAGGGTCAGAAGCAATAATAAAAAGTCATTACATGATGGCAAGTTTATAACAAAAGTTTTAGTTGGTTTTAGTTCAGACTTTGGAACAGCCAATAGGAACGTCTAGTTTTTAAACTGGACTTTGGAACAGCCAATAGGAACGTCTAGTTTTTAAACTGGACAACTGACAGGACCCGGGGGAGCGTGATGCTACTACCTGGTTGGCGCAGGGGCCAGAGGTCTGCCGCTCATGCAGTCGACTTTTCTCGGGGATGAACTCGGCGAGGGCGGGGCCAATTCCCAGCTGGGCGGCGCTGTCCAGAACCGCCAGCAGCTTTTGCAACATCTGGTTCCTCCGGACGGCGACCAGCTCCGAGTCCTCTGGGGGCTCGTCCTGGAGGAGACAGAACAGACGGGTTTCTGCTCTGGAGGAGGAAATACTCTCATGGGAGTTGAACCTCAACGGAACAAGAACCCGTCGTGTTGTTCTGAGGCTAAATGGATAATGGTGCCCGTTGTATTATCAGTCTAGTTAATACGCCTGAAAATCATTTGGAAAAATGACTTTTGACTCATTCATGACCTTGGAGGATCAAAAAAACTCCCAAAAACTGTGGATCTTTAGCTCCGCCCACTGAGGTTAACTCAACCAATGAGATTATTTCTGCCTCCGAGAAATGTTTGTATCACTAAAAGTCCACACAGGACTTCAGGATGGGAGTCCAGAACGGTGGTCAGGTTTCCATAGTGAGTAATAAACAAAACAGACGTCCTGATTATCACCAACTTATAGAACACAACGTTTGATTGTCCTGCTGACATTTGGCTGTCCGTCTCTACTCCTGAGCCCTGATCCTGAGTCAGTACCGTCAGGGCTTGTTTGAGAGCGAAGGCTGCTTCCTGCTGGATGCTCTCCAGCTGGCTCCTCTTCCTCCTCTCCTCCTCTAGCTCCGCCCCCAGCCGATCCACCTCCGCCCTGTTGTCACTGCACTCCTCCAACACGGAGGCATGATGCTGTCTGAAGACACAGCGGTGACACCAGGCCCGTCAGGTGGGGGTTCAGCTCAGTGGACCAACAGGGTTTCATCTCATCACCGCTCTATGCTGATGTGTCTGCGGTTGTCTGTCTACTACTAGTCTACCGAATGAAGCCTGTGGTCTTGTGTAGCTCAGTGGGTGGAGCTTAACACCAACACTGGCTGGGTTAGGGCTTTTATTCTCTTATTATCACTGATGGTAAAAAACACACATTCATGGTACTGGAAGGCAAAAGAAGCATCCACCAGAAGGCTCGAACCCTGAATATGGTTTCAATTTCAATTTAGTTTGAGTGGTGGAGAGCGAGGGGAGAAGGGGGCGTGTCTGTGAAACCTCTGACATCATCTGACATCATATTGGAGATTAGCCTGCTAGCTAGCTAACATCACACCTTCTCAGTATTCTTGTTTAGTGCACCTTAAATTACAACTAACCCTGGATATAAAATGCGACAGTAGTGAGGACAGTAGAGACCTGAGTGTGTCCATCTCAGCCAGGAGGCCTGTGTGTTCGGCGTGAAGCTGCTGGTGTTCCTGGTGGGCGGAGCTACAGTCCTTTAGCTCCACCTGCAGCTGCTTACACTTCTCCGTCAGCTGCTCAGCCACCTGATAGGAGGGAAGACGGCAGACGACACCTACTGGAACCGATGCTATGAAGGGAACACACACACACACACACACACACACACACACACACACACACACACACACACACACACACACACACACACACACACACACACACACACACACACACACGTCCTCCTTACCTTCTGGTGGCTGTGGCTCCTGCGGGTCACCTGGTTGAGGAGGGGCTGCAGGACGTCGACCTCGATGCGGAGCGCCCTCCTCTGGCCCAGCAGGGTGTCGTTCTCCTGCAGCAGGGCGACGTTCCTGTCCAACAGCTGGCCGAGCTGGGACCGCATCTCCGCGTTCTCCCGGAGGGCCTGCCTGGTCGTCTCCGGCATCTTCTGCTCCGAAAAATGCTGCATCTCTGCCTCCATGTGGCTGTGCATCTCCTTCTTCAGCCTGTCGAGGGCGGGGGGGTGGGAGGAAGAGGGGATCCAACAATGTCATTATGTTTTTACCCATCATTCATCACCTCGTTCATCACCCAAGCATCGGTCAAGCCAACATCAGAAAGATTATAAGTACAGCTGGGAATTGTTTTTCCAAACCTATATTGTGTAATAATGAGTGAATGAATGAATAGTAGTAGTTCTGTTAGTTGTCCCAACTAAAACAAATGATAAAGGCTCTGGACTAAACCCTTCAACATCCTATTAATCAATGCACAGGAACTGACTGATCAGTGGACAGAAGACCGTTATGTTCACAAGCTGAAATAAACCGAACATCAATACAATTCCTCATTGTGTAAATGTGTACATAGAGACGAGTCCAAGACGTCAGAAAGTGGTCTGGAGACCGGAGACTGTACTCTGATTCAGACCCGACCTGTCGTTGTCCAGCACTGCTTTCTTCTGCAGGCTGTAGATGGCGCCCTTGTGCTCCTCCTTCTGATTGGCCAGCTGCTCCTTCAGAGACTCCATGTCAGCGACCATAATCTTCTTCTGACCCAGAAACTCCTCAAGATCAGACAGCTTCGCCGCTGGAGAGGAGAGGAGGGGATAGGAGAGGAGAGGAGAGGAGAGGAGAGGAGGGGAGAGGAGAGGAGAGGTGGGGAGGGGAGAGGAGAGGAGAGGAGAGGAGAGGAGAGGAGAGGAGAGGCAGAGGAGAGAGAGGAGAGGAGAGGAGAGGAGAGGAGAGGAGAGAGGAGGGGAGAGGAGAGGAGAGGAACCTTGATAAGTTATCTAGGTTAGCTAGTTAGCCTAGCTGACCTTCCAGGTTCAAACTAGCCATACTAGCCTATAGCTAACTAGGTAAGCTAGTTAGCTAGCCTGCTGACCTTCCAAGATCATGAATGGTGGGGTCATGAATCAATAAAAAAAGTCATTTATATTTTTATTTTAGTTACTCTTAACCATTCAAGTTTTCCAGTTAGCTAACTTTCAACCTGAAAAAAAATAGTTATTTGACTCCTCCCACTGAGTTTTACCTCAACCAATGAGATTATTTCCTCCAGAGCAGCTCTGACTGAGAAATGTAACTAAAACTGCAGAAACCTGCAAAATGCAGTGTAAGGCTGCCAGTCTAGTTACTGCATTTACTCTAATGCCTCAAATCACCACGGTGAAGGTTTACTGATGTTAAAACGCTAACCGTAGCACCTTTACCTTCATAGGGAATGGAACCCCTAACCCTGGCTGTGTCGGTGCCTTGCTCTACCCCTCCGGCTACTCAGCCCCGAGTCCCACCACCCTCTCACCGAGCGTCATGTTCTCTGAGGTGAGCTTCTCGCTCCTCTCCTGAAACTCCTGCCTCAGCTGGCGGAGCTGCAGCTCCAGGGAGTCCTGGTCCAGGTCCTTGGCCTGCTGCAGCCTCACCAGGCTCTCCGTCAGCTCGCTCAGCTGCTCCTCCTTCTGCGCCAGGCACAACTTCAAGTACTCCACCACGTCTTTCTTCTCCTTCTCCAGCGTGCTGTACTGAGAGGTGAAGTCCTCACTCTGCACCTCCAACTCGTCACATTTTCGCTGATATCTGGAGTTTGAACAGAGATGAGGAAAGCAGGTTATTCTCTGGTGGTTTGTGTAAATTGAGAGGTGTGCAAAGTGCCTCCGTGCAGTAAAACGATAGCTGTGCAGACTGCATGCTGTTACAGAAAGTGATGCATTGGTGCATTTTCAGCAGGGTGACATTGTGACTGCTGCTAACAAGGTATTAGACATACAGGCTTTCGTTTTATTAAATAAAATACAAAAGAAAAAAATCAATATAAAACACTAGCAGGGATCAATGACGATGATGATGAATGATGATTTTTGAGGCTTGGCCCACTCTATATGTATATAACATATATAATATATAACATCTTTTTTTATTGCATAACAACAGAACAGACAATGTGCAAGCATGTAGAATAGAAGAACAACACAAACCGGGACAAATATGGATTCACCTTTTTTCAAATAAAATAACCAGAGTTCAACAGTGCTGTGTAAAATTACTTTCCATAACTATTAAGTACTTCCATGACCTAAAAATGTCATTCCTTCTTGTTTTTTTAAAATATTATTTTCCTAACAGTCTGGTTTCACCACCAGCTAATATAAATGTATGAAACAAGTTGTAAAATACATTCTGCTAGACTTCCCCATGAATCTGGCACACACCTTACACCATGACCAGGGAGCCTTGACTGAAGTCCGGTTCGGTGGTCAGTCTAGATTGGTGGATGTGGAATTTCAACAAAAATAAAATAAACTTGATTGACAACCGGTAGTGACTTATTTCCACGTGGAAGGACAGGACCGTGATTTCTTCCTCACCTCTCCAACTGCTCCTCTAAATGTCGGATTTGCGTCCAGTAAAACTCTTTACTCTCTTTAGGATCCGAGCTTTCTGTGGCCTTTGGTTTCCTGTCTTCATCTTTTGTCTCTCCACTTTTCTTGTCCTTATTTCTGGGCATTTTTACAGAGAAAGTTTCCCAGCTGAGAAACCAAAACACACGTTGTTGCCAAGGGAGACGTCACGTCGCCATGAACTAGTGCTGCCTTCAATGTCTCCTCGTAAACTCCAGCTTCAATATTTGGGACTTTATTATTATCATTGTCATTATTGTTATTATAACTTTATTTGCACGGCAAATATAAAGTCTTATAGTTGAAAATAATAAATTAAATGAATGTTCCAAAATTGTAATAAAATGATATACAGAAAATAAAACAAATGATTATGTTTTAAAGGATAGTATCTAACTTTTGAAATTAACTCTTCAAGCAATACACCATATTGTCACAATTTATGTGATGATACATAACAAAATAGATTTTTAGTCATTTAATTGCTATTAGAAGATGTCTAGAGGATTATTTGACTCTAGTTTATTGACTAGAACCAGACATCGCCTTAGACACATTAGATAAGATGAAACTTCATTGACCCCTGTGGGCAATAAATGTTGTTGCAGAAGCAAAATTAATAGAATTCAGCAGGAAATATACAATATACGTAAGTGCACAAAAAGAATATAAAATGGGCAATAAAAACAGTTTTAAAAAAAAGCAATAAAGCAATTAAATAGAATGTAAACAATTGGGTATTTAAGTGTATACTGATGAGAATTTGAACTCATATTAGACTGTATTGGTTGGAAATGTGGGGAAAATATGGATTACTAACTTATATGGATCAAATGTGCCTTAAGTAAGATGCCTATGCCACTTTTAGAATGAAAAGTTAGAATGAAATATAAAATTTCACAAATGAAAATGAAAAACTGTAGACTATCAGAATATGGTCTGCATGACTGGACTAATTTCTCAGTGGGAGAACAGCACACCAAAAGACCTGTACAACTGAACTGAATGCTGTATTTAACTGTATTGAAGACCATTTAAGGCCTTGAGCTGAGATCATGTAGACATTTCCAGACAGGCACCCTGGTAACACAGTGACATGGCTTGCTTGGTACAGTCTCCATTCATCTGGCCCGGCTCTGAGCCGTCCTTGTTCAGACTACATAGTAATTCTCGGTGTCAGACAGAAGCCCAGTCATAATTCTGGTTGCCCAGCTGGGCTGACACATATGAAGCCACTATGAAGGACCCTGAGGCAAACTCAATAAGGAGCTGTCTGTGTGTGTCGAAACGTTCTCAATCAATGAAGGCTTGGAGCACCACACACACTTTATTTTTATTTGTTTTATTTTTTTATTGCATAACAAGAAGATATACAAACAATGTGCAAAGACGTAGAAGAGAAGTGCAACACACCAGGGGAATAAAAATGAAATTTAACATGAGAAAAAACAAACTACATTGATTGGCCTGATGGGGGTGCTATAATTAAAGGGCAACATTTCAACATTTAAAAGCCCATAACTGCCTCATCACCGGTCTGATTTTGATGAAACTTGGAGGGATGATGCTTCCTTTTACTGACTGGCCCATGATGATGATTCATCTTGTTACTGATTGGTCCAAAGGGTGCCTGCATCACTCATGAGGGACGGCATGTTTACCTGTCTGTTTAAGATTTAAACTGTATCGGCCTGGTTCCTGCTGCTGGTGGACTGCTGCCTCTGGAGCACTCATACAGTGAATTTTCAACATGTACTTGTGTGATTTTAATTGTGTTTTGTTGTGTATTCATTGTTGTATGTTGTTTGTCTGCAGCTTTTATGTCACGATGCTGTTTTCCTTACCAGGTATTTTTAATCCTAGTGGAGCTAGCTGGCTAAATACAGGTTAAATAAATGCAGGTTTGGTTGCATGTAACAATCTGATTAGTTGGTTTCTGTGGTAGTTTTTGCCAGGAAGTGTTGGCAGGAAGTGTCGCAAGATGTCTCTCCTCCCTCAACACAGCCTGGAAAGTGATAATGCGGCTAAATGTTTTCTTTGAGCATTTCTTTCTCTTTAAAAGAAAAGTCCACTCGCCTTAGGTATATTTATCCTTTATTTAGACAGTGGGAAAGGGAAACACATCAGGGGAGACACAGGAGAGAAACATGTGGTTCCAGAGGCAGGGGAGTTAAATACACATATATAATATATAATATATAATATACATCTGAGGTGTTTCATTCCAAAATGAGACGCCCACCATTTGTCACCTACTTTTATGTAATGATTGATAGACAGAATGATCGCACTTTTACAGGTAAACCTTTATTTGTTATATGCATTAAAAAGATGATGGACATCCACATGAAAATATATACACAGTGAATTACGGGGTTAATTAGTCTATGTTGTCCTATTACATTCTATTCTATTCTATTCTACAGACTGGATCCTCTATATTATATTATTATATTAATACTGAATGATAAACTTCTTCCTTTCCTAGTGAAAGGGACAAAAAGGTTTTACATTGTGCGATTTTTGTTAATCAACGTACCCTGGGGAAAGTTGCGCCAAAAAAAACACCAACTTTCTTAATGGGTCATACTTCTAAAACTGTATTAGATACAGAAAATATATTAATTGTCATGAATGCCTAACAACCCTATGCACTAAATGTAAAAGGTGGCTCATTTGACCCCATTCTCCCCTACTGTGAAACTCTCTAACTTGTCATTATGTCTCTTTATGTCTCAGTGTTGTGGTCTGTTTATGATGCATTGAAGAACAGTGGTGATTTCGGCATCCTTGCTCTCTTGGAGAATGGGGGAAAGTTTGATAGTAAGCAAAACTTCCTTTTTCTGACCTAACACTGGAAATATGAAGCAACGTCAAGTCCAACGCTGTGAAACATCGTCTTGGCCAAATCCTTTTGAGATCACCCTTGCTGATACAGGTTTCCAGTGTGACGTCAGAATATGACTAGATTGCAGAAAGCCAAAGTGGAATATTCTGAAATTCACCTCACACTTCCGCTCTGTTCAGAAGACAGGAAGCAGATTCACTGTATTGGGTAAAACCATGCTGTTCATGACATTAGTACACTGCAGGGGCAAGTGCTTGGCGGAGGAGGCAGATGTAGTTGTTCCATGTTAGATGTGTAAATATCGGGGATCATCAGAGTTATCACCTGTCTCTGAACCATGAACAAACAAAAGCTGAGTAAGTTGTCTTCTCCTACATAATGTTGTTCAGTTTTGTACACTGGAAGAGTTTCAAACTCCCAAAATGAGATAAGCGCTGTTTGACAAATAGACTGATAGCACAAATTAGAGCAAATAATTCTACTTTCTAAAGCATATTATGTAAATGGAGTCATCTGTGGACAAAATTACACTTTTACAGACTGCATCCTCCATATTAGAGTTCTGTTAGACAGAAATAGTGTAGTATGATGAGTCATGGGTAGGGGCTGATGCAAGTTTCTTTGTGTTATTCTATAAAAGAAGAATGTGAGCTATTGATGCTTGTTTTACTGTGTATGTGAGTGTGTCAGTGCATGTGTGTGTGTGTGTGTGTTAGCTCTTTGTTCACTGTTCCACTTACAAATAGGTTTTTGGTCTATTGTAAGCGAAGCATAGATGGCTCATTGTTTGGTGTAAATGGAAGCAACCCAGTTGAGTTCAGAGTGAAATACAATGTTGAACTAAGAAAAGACAGCAAATGTTTGCTAAAAAGATAACAGCTAACTATTTATCTCTTCTACTGCTATTTAACTTGACAGTTTCTTCGCTATCTAAAGGGATATTTCACCCATAGTACTGAAGACCCTGCATTCAGTCAGTTCAACCTACTGAAACTTTAGTAACTAAATCACTATGTGGTGCTGGATTTGCTTTATTAAAACTTGAGGTGAAGTTAAAAACTCTAGTGCACCTGAACTGAAGTCTGTTTGGATGTGGTGAAATACAATGTTGAACTGAGAAAATACAGCAAATGTCTACTAAAGAGTCAGCAGTTAAAGATGTGCCTGCGTCTTTGTGGCCCTGCAGCAAAACAGGTAGAGCAAGGCATTAACATTGCCATGGTTAGGGCCTGTGTAGCGCAATGGGTAGAGCAAGGCACTAACACCAAAAATTCATGGGTAGGGGTTCAATTCCCAATGGTACCATCCATGGATGGCCCTCTGGATAAAAGCGTCCACCCAAGACGGTCCAAATCAAAAGCTGCAGGAACATTTATCTCCAAACCAGCTAGCTCTAATTGTGTAAACTTGAAAACTAATTTTAACAGTAGGCAGTTTAAGCAGCTTAACTTTACAGTACATAAAGTTTCGCTAGCATTAGCGAGCAGACACAGCTAACATAAAGAATTAGACTGTCAATGAAATTACTCTATAAACCATAATGTTAGCATATTACTAATAGTAAAGATAAAGGCTGCTAATGTTGACAATAAGTTGGTCTGGTTTGTCATAGCCGACAACTAGTTTAAATAGTACCTAGCAGTTTTAACCAGTGAAACTTTACGCTGTGTAAAGCTACGCTGGCGTTCTTGAGCAGACAGCTAACAGAAACAAATCAACGGCCAATGAAACATCACTAACAATACAAACCATAATGTTAGCATATGGTTATTAAGAATTCAACCTAGTTGTTTTTTGTAGCCAACAACTAGTTTATGAAGTAGTACCAGTGGTAGTTATGAATAGGTGTGGTGTGGTGTGTTGGTGGTGTGAGCAGGTCTTATCTTCAGTCCAGTTGCTGTAGTCTTTAATTTGGACCTCTAGCTCTGCTCATATTCATGATGTCAAAGGATCATTTTAATTTTTTTTGGTCCAAAAATGGGTTTGCTTGAGTTTACATCTTAGATCTTATTTTATACCGAAGTTTTAACTATTTTTCTAGTTTTATAGAGAAGACTAGCCTGCATCAGCTAGCAGGGATCCAAATAAACAAATATGAATAAAGCAAATTCCCATAAGGCTCAGCTAGCTGCTGTATGCTATGCTTTGCTTTATGCTTTGCTATGCTATGCTGCTTTATTAGGCTATTTGCTACTCTAACTCTTGTGGTAACCAGGGAGCTAGTTAGCTAATTAGCTTGTTTTCTCCTATTTTTAATTCTTATGTATGTCAAGCCATGATACTCTTGAGGACGTTCTTTACTGTGACTACAGGTACTTTGGTGATGCTGATGATACCCGTACCTGTTGCATCACCATCATACCCATAATCACAGTAAAGATCACCCTCTCAGGTATTACTGCCATATTACACATACAGGTTACACAACTGGACTATGTTGCATTAGGCGATTTTTTTCTCAGAACAACGGCGTAACATACGGGGTGCCCAAAGGCTTTGGGTTTTAGGTCCCCTTCTATTCAATTTGTACATGCTTCCACTTGCTGACATTATTAATAAATACAATATCTCCTTTCATCAATACGCTGATGACACACAGATTTATATGTCGCTTGGGCCAGATGGCAAAAAATCAATTACCTCATTATGTGTTGATGAAATTACTCTCAGAACTTCCTACAACTAAAGAGACAAAACTGAAATTCTGGTTATTGTAAATGAAACACAGGCAGAACATATTGCTTCATCTCGACTCTCTATCTCTAAATCATAAAAACCATCAAGAACCGTCAAGAATCTTGGCGTCATCTTTGATAGTGATCTCATCACATCTGTAATATCTATAAAACAGCGCACTATCACCTGCGTAACATCTCCAAAATGCATGGGATGCTCGCCCCAGTTGACTGTGAGAAACTTGTCCATGCCTTTGTGTCATCAAGACTTGACTACTGTAACTCTCTCCTGTGTGGTCTACCTAAAACCTCCAGCTCTACAATGAGTCCAAAATGCTGCTGCCAGGGTACAAGAATGAGGGAGCACATCACCCCAGTACTTAAAACGCTTCACTGGCTGCCGGTAGCTTTTAGAATTGGCTTTCAATATTCTCATTCTAATGTTCAAGTGGCTTCATAACCTTGCCCACTATGGACTTAACTCTGGAACTTTCTTCCAGAAAACCTGAGAGCAATTGATTCAATTGATACCTTTAAAAAGAGCATAAAAACACACTTATTTAAACTAGCTTTAAAGTAGTCTGTTGGCTCCTTCGGTGCCCTTTTTACTGCTCTATGCTGCTGCTCTCTTACTCCTTTTTAATTATTTATTAATTTATTGTTGTTTTGATCCTTTCATGTTTCATTGTTTAATGCTATCTGTATTATTTAATTTTTATTATTGTGAAGCACTTGAACTTTGTGTCTGAAAGTGCTATACAAATAGATTTATTATTATTATTATTATTATTATTATTATTGTATAAGTAACCCTTTAAGCAATGAGAAGTAGAATAAGAATGTATAGCTGATGTCAGATGACAGATTGGTTTTATAACGATGTTCATGGGCCCTGTATGGTCATGAAACTCGCTCTATATATAAAGATCCACAAAAACTTCCAGTGAAAGTCACCAAAATTGGAGTTATGAGTCTTTTCCACAGCAGCAGTGATATTTGCTGGCTGTTACATAATAACCTAAAATAGAAACATACCTTAACAGGATCCAGATTATCACCCTCAACATGCAAACTGACTAGGAATAAGAAAACCTGTGCACCTCTCCATCGCATCGGCGCCTACGCCATCTCTCTTCATTCTCCCTCTCAAAATCATTCCTCTATATTTAGCCCAGGAAATAAATATCTGTCTGTTTTGCAGCTGGTAATAGGTCCCTGGGGCAGAAACATAATCAAACATCCCAGAGAGTTCAGGTCACAGTTCAGAATAGAAACCGGTGAGAGTTTTACCAGATTAGGGTACAATAACATTCCATGGATGACTTGAACCCAAAGAAAACATTCTCCTTTTTCACAAGACAAAGTGAAAATTAAATGTTTGCAGTCTTTGGTCCACTGGTGATTCAAAGGTCCCGTGTTTTTCTTGAATTTGTTTTCACATGTACCACTACATCTCAGGGTACGATTAATTTAAGAGTGGCTAACCTGCCTAATTGGAAGGATTTTAGGGTAGCCTGTCAATGGAGATCACACCTGGTTGTGCTGAACTAGCGTAAGATAATCACGAACTACCAATTAACATGAATGGATTTCTGAAATGTAAGAATTATAAATTTAACTTCTCTAATTCTAATTTAACTTGTTCATCTTTAAAGAGCCCTGATAGCATATTAAAGCATATTAAGGTCCGAGGTCCACTTTGGAAAGTCGTTAGTGAAGTTCATCATTCAAAAAGTACCAGAATTTGTTTTAATATGTTGCTATCAATCATTTTGCAGGAGTAGATGTCTTTTTTTCAAATGTCATTTTGAAACGAGATTGTTCATATCGTCATTAACACACAAAATCTAGTTTCTGTAACATGACCTCTTTTTAATGGTGTTGAGGCGCTATTTGCTGTGCACCAAATAACAGTCTTCAACTTCTCAGGTTTGAAATGGTTTGGAAGCCTCACCAATCTCTCCGCCCGCCGTCCTTCAGACAAGACTAAACACAAGACAGCCCCGAAGCATGATGGGAACCGTAGTGCCAGCGCAGTGGGTGAGCAGTCGGTGGACGACATGGATTCCTGCCTCCAGAGCCCTGGCTACGCCCGCTCCAGTGATATGTACACACATGTGGGCACTGTGCCTCGCAAAGAAAAACAGAAGAGCTGTAAGGGGCTGAAGAAGAAGGGGGGCGGCAAAGCTGAGGGTGGGCAGAGCCAGCACCAGGCGGGGGAACACGTCCGGGACTCCCCCCTTCTAGGTGCCCTGTCCAGCTCCATCCTACCCAGTCTGGATAGGCCGCTACCCGTCTCTACACAGGCCAGGCCACTGCCAGTAACCCCGATGCCGACCCGCTCTCCACCTCCGACCTCAGATACTCTAGCATCCCATAGAGGCTTTCCAGGCCCAAGGACTCCTTCAGGCGAGTCCTTGAGGAGTCTAGAGGCACCGTTGAGATGTGAGGACGCTTTGGAAACCAGTAGAGCTTTGGAAGAGCCCTCTGGGATGGCAGCGGTCACTGTGCCGGAGCCTTCCTCCCGAGCTAATGGACCCAACGCTGTTTCAACCACCCTAACACAGGATTTGTATGTGCTGATGGACCCGATAGCTGAATTGGCCCAACGCCATGTGGAAGACCAAAGTGAGAAGCAGCCACGCTTAATGAGGACACAGGAAACTACTGATCCCACAGAGGCTTCACAGGAAGTGGAGGCTCTGCATAGGTAAGAAACTAGTTTAGCACACTGTCATAAAAACAGTCTGACTGTGTTGTGTCGAACTGTCTCACATACATCAATTCAATACATACATTGTTGAAATTCAATATTAGTCGTGCATTGAGCCAACCTGAGGCTTCAAAGCAGCGACGTGTGGTAAATAAAAAGTCGTCTAAACTATAAACTCCAGTTGGTGATCGTCATGAGGCAAACAACCACCAATATAAACAACAATCAGTTAAGATTTTCGGAAAGGTATTGATTTATTTATTTTACCCTTTAAAACCCTAACTTTATAAAACGTGACATTATTAAAAGGACATTTAGGACATTTTGACTCCTTGTGAACTGGTAAAAACCTTTTGAAGATGAATGAGCTACTTTGTCTGCTTTTATTTGCATTTCAAAAGAGGATCAATTGCATTACTAATACTAATATTTTAATTTTATTTTGATAATAAAATCCAATTTCTTATAATAATAATAATAATAATAATAATAATAATAATAAATAAAAAAATATTAATAATAATTATTTAATTAGTATTATTATTCGTTTATTATTATATTGTATTATTAAAATATAAAATAACTATTTTACTAAGTATTTATTATAATAATAATAATGAAAATAATAACAATCATAATAAATTGTATTTTATTATTAAAACATATGCACTAATATAAATATAGTAGTATGAGACAAAATCTGCACGAGGCAAACAGTCTTTATTATTAGTGACATAATTAAAACGTTAAAGTAGCGGTGTGTGAGCAGCAGACATGCGTACTGGCTCCCTCCCTGCTGGGTCACTACAGACCGGAGATGTCCGTGGTTCAGGACGGTTACCGGCCAGCGCAGTCCGGGGTGGCGACCGGGAGCGCGAGAAGGTGAGAAAATAAAAGCTTTCGACATGATTTTAACTGTTTTATGTACCGCATCCTTTCTGTGTATTGGACGTGTTGAGGTTCGTAGACATTACAACATTGAGGCTCACTGATGAGGGAAAGTTGATCAGTGAATTCGCGTCTGTTAATTTGACCAGCTGCTTTAATATCCTCTTTAATCGACTTTACCTGCATGTGGTTTATGTGTTCAGCGCATTTTAATCAAAGCTGCCACGTGTTTTGGTCCTTTTCCGCTTTTAAAACATGAAAACATCCCAATAAAACATTTACAGCAGCTAGTCTGCTTTTAAGTCAGGCTACCAGTTCAGTGCCCTCCTGTCTGTTTGGCATCTGGACCAGTGGCTTCTGCACTGGAATGATATTGCATAAGAAAAGGAATTTGGTCATGTCTGTCTGCTCAGCCCAAAGCTTGATAAGACTGAACCAGCCCTGGTCAGCTCATCGGTCATCCAGGAGCTCCAGAGCAGAATAGGAGTCTAAATTCATCAGGAAGCCTTCATCAGGATCATTTAAGAAAACAACATGTTCTTTTGTCTGTATCAATAAAGGCTTTTATTGGTGCAGAAAAACACTTCAGAGCTGACTGGAGGTTGACAGATGTACTAAATGATGTACTGCGTTTCAGTGGGAAGTATTCATCGGGGTTACATGACGAAGAGGCAAATGAATGATTTAAACATTTAAGGCAGAAACGTGTTTTTCTGCTCCAATAGACGTTTTCTAGTCCATCTAGTCCATCAGCCTCCTACCAGTCACATTCACTATTTCAGCAGCCAACCAGGGTTTAAGAGTAGAACAGGACTCGGTAGTAGACTGGCCTCACAAGAAAACAAATCTGTTCCCACCTCGCCTTACAGACAAGGTGCACAACACAAACTAGAAAAAGGTAGAAAGGGGGAAAAAAAGAATCTGCTCTTGGATGCTGATGGATCTTCTAACAAAACGTCTTTACTGGTGCAGAAAAAACATAATTTAAAGGGGAATTCCGCTATTTTTAAACCGCTATTTTTAAATGGCTACAGAGATAGACCTTTGTTTAACCAGAAACAGAAGTCTGGCTCAAGGAGAAGTCTCGCTCTGAAATCTGAAAGATGAGGTGAGTTGTTGCATGAAGAGGTTAAACAAAGGTAAAAAAAAAAAAAAGGTCTATCTCTGTAGGATCCTTTCCGTAATGTTGTCAGACACTTCCAATAACAATCTGATCCTGTCAGCGGCAAAAACACTTTTAGTGGACGTACTTTGATCGGCCCACTTGCCCCTGTGGATTACGTTGCAGCCATAGCAGCCCGTTTTGCGACTGCCGACTGAGGCGATCTACCGGAGCAATTCCAAAACCTTTTGTACCTATTTTGCGGTATAAATGACTAATATGTACAAATAGAGCCCAGGGTTAAAAATACTGGAATTACCCTTTAAGATCTAAGAACTGGAGTTACTTTGAACCATGTGAACGTAGTCTAAATATTGCCTCACGCCGGTTCCTCCCAGAGTATCGTTGTGAGTATCATGTTCTCATTCTCAGTTTTAGAGCCGCTGAATTCGCTCTTCGTCGTTTCGTTTCCCAACCTGACAAGTCAGTGAGTTGAGCTTCCAGTTGGTGGATCACTGAGAGGAGGCGTGGCCAGCGAGGCCGGCGCTGACCTCAGTGTGACCCCGTCATCACTGAGTACTTTTTTCTGGAGTGTTTTTCTCTCTGTATTAAACCTCAACACTCTGTGCTCCTCATGAACATGGGCGAATGTCACGTTTGTTTTGGGTTATTATAGGACGCTTTGAACCAAATGTGACGTGCCATGCGGCGGTGGCTAACAGGAAGTGCTGTAAAAGTTGATGTTCACCCACGGAACCAAGCAACTACGAAACCCCCAGAAAAGAGGAAGAGGAAGATCTGTCTCAGCTGTTCAGATATAGATAGATAGGAAAAAAGGATTAATAGGAAAATTGTGAAATTGCTTCTACGGCAGGCACACTGACCTTTAGGCTCCGTTCACACTGCAGCTGAAAGTTTCCCAATTCTGATTTTAGATCTAGATCTGATTCTGTTCAACGTGAACAGCAAAAAAGCTGCATGGAGTCGCATTTCTTCGCTTCCCATCTGGACCACATGCAACTCGTATTCGTTTAGTTTAGTTTCATGATCAATAAATAGTTCGGCCTGACAAGTGGAAAATGGATGAGAAGTTGATTCAAAGCTTCCCAGTATCACTACAGCTTTTATTTGAGAAGCTTCAGGAATAAAGTCTCAAAGCGACGCTTGGAGAGCGGTTGATCCGTCAGAGGAGACCGATCTGAAGTCTTTTTAAAGGTTATTTCTTTTGGCATTTTGCCTTTATTTACAGTCAGCAGTAGAGAGAGACAGGAAAGATGACATTGCGACATACTGTAGGTCCCAGGCCGGATTCGAACCCAGGACCTTCGTGGTATGCGCCTTAGACCACTGATCCACCGGGACTCCCCTGAAGTCATTTTATTCTATTTATTTACCAGCTAATCTACGTTAAGTCATCAAAGCAACGTGACCTTACGGAGGTCAACACCAGAGCAGCACAATGATTTGCCTGTTCAAAACTTTGTAGCTGCAGCCCGCTACGTAGATGCAATCAGAGCCTCTGGCCCCGCCCACAACCGCTCAGAATAGGGCGACCCGTCAATCAAGCTTCTCGCCTGTGAACGCCCTGAAAGAGCGGAAAAGTCGCCCAGTCAACTAGGAGAGGACCTGCTAGTGTTGCTATAGTTGCGGATGTTGTGTGTATTTATGTATCCTATGATGGAGGAGCAGCTAAACTTGAGCTGTGTGTGTGTGTGTGTGTGTGTGTGTGTGTGTGTGTGTGAGTAAGAGAGCGTTATTGTTGTTAGTGTTATTGTTGAATCTACTACAGCACACAGTGTCCCATGTAAAGATGATGACATCCCTGGTTACCCGATTAGAAGTGAAATCATTACCCCGTAGGTTTGAAGTACACTAGTGCAGATACATGTCCAGATGTGTGTGTACTTGCGTGCACACACACTATGTACTGTGTGTGTGTGTGTGTGTGTGTGTGTGTGTGTGTTCTAAGAGTTTGTGTTTGGGAACAAAAGGTCACCTCCCCTGACGTTACTCATGGAAACATGCACCACGTTGATGAAGAGCAGAGTAACCGAAGAAAACGTTCATGCTGCCAACGTGCACGCTCACGCTCACGCTCACCACACACTGCTGCTGTCGGGTAGAAACCTCGCAACTGCAGTGTGTGTGTTTTTCCCAGTTGTGTTGTATGTTGTGGAGGCTGAGCGGAGCAGACCCGTCCTCCCTCAACCTCGTTATGTTGCAAGCTGCTGCTGGGTGTTGTCATGTTAACACAGTGTTGAGTAAGAGGACGTGACAGACAGCACATTCTGTTCTGACCAGACTAGTACTACTGTTCTGAGTACTACTATTACTACTACTACTATTACTACTACTACTGTTACTACTACTACTACTATTACTACTACTACTACTACTACTATTACTACTACTACTACTACTACTACTACTACTACTATTACTACTATTACTACTACTACTACTACTACTACTATTACTACTATTACTACTATTACTGTTACTACTACTACTACTACTACTACTTTAAAAAAACAAAACAGATCAATACAACAGTTTAATAAAAGCTGTCTAAATGTATAAATGTCGATCATATAAATAATGGCGTTGATCCATCAAATCCATATCATGTTGAAGCGACGTGTCGTGTTTTCTGAAGTGATTTAAAACGAGGCTGTAATGTCTCCTGCCCAGATGCCCCCCCCAGTTCACCTTGTACCTGGACATGTTGACATGTTGACATGTTGACATGTTGACAGTGCACACAAACGCTCTGTCAGCCTGGAGCCGCCTCATGAAAACACAACGAGGTTCAAACAGGGACGACGTGTGAAGTGACAGTTACAACATTATGCCGACTTTTAAATAATAATAATAATAATAAATGAGCATATTATTGTTAGTGTTGTTATTATCCTTAGTGTTGTAGTGGTTATTGTATGTATTTATGTATTTTCAATACTGGATGATGACCTTCAGGAAGTGATCCATCGCTCCTCATACTCTCTTCTTCTTCTCCTTCAGCCGTCTGGACTCGATGGACAGCGGTGGAGATTATGTGAAGGTACGTTTTTCCTCTTCATGTGATTTTAATTGCATTTCCTGCTCATGTACGTCGTCCTACGTTGTTAGCGTGCAACTTCTGTTGTTTGCAATTTTTGTTTTTTGCGATGCTGCTTTCTTTCTGTTGGCTGTGGGCGTACCTGGTTCAGTAAAGGTTCAATAAAACCTCCAGGCAGTCTGTCTGTCTGTCTGTCTGTCTGTCTGTCTGTCTGTCTGTCTGTCTGTCTGGAGGGAAACCCTGCAGAGCGTCTTGTATGCGCAGCGGTCAAGCTCTAATTGAATTAGGACTGGTGACATAAAAGAAGGAATAGTTTCAAGCCAACTGGGTTACCGTGGCAACCCAGTGACCAGTTCTGCCTGGAAAAGGTGCAACGAGAGAGGAGAGAGTTTCCAATTCATTGGCTTATAATTGGAAACTCGCGCACTTGACAAACACTCTCGTCTGAATGGGACAAGCTGGCAATGAATGATGATGCTAATGAAATTAAAGCTATTCATTAGGGGCTTGCAGGTGCCCCCCCCCCCACCACACACACACACACACACACACACACACACACAGTTTGTTTTGAAGTGGCGCTGGCCATGTGCCAAACCCCTGATTCACAATCCCCAGGGACAAACCATTCATTTGAAGGAGGAGGGGGGTGGGGGGGGGGTCGTGGTCTGAGAAAAACAACATGTCACCTAGATGAGGGAGTAGGAACAGTAGCGGAGGGGGGTGGGGGGTGAGGGGGTGAGGGGGGGTCACCAGGTCTGCCACCACAAAAGAATTCCCAGCACACGGATGTAAACGGGCGACTGGAGAGGTACTTGATATACAGTTCGCCGTCTGAGTCTGTGTAAAGACGTGACAAAGCGGCTCTGAATGATGACCCCGCCGCACAATAACGTTACCGCGGCAACACGGCCAGGACTTCGCCCTCTGGTGCCGCCGGGGATGCCAGTGTGGGAATGCCACCTCTCCCAGAGCAGAGCATGACCGTCCCCTCTTAGGATGCTCCTGTTTTGGAGGAAAGTGAGCAGTCCACTTTTCCTGTCGCGACAGTATAGAGAGAGCTTGAATCTGACCCCAGACCAGCAGGGGTCTAAACCACTACACCCTCTGTGGGCACTGGACTTTTTTTTAATTTATACATCGGTTTTTATTTCTGCTCCTTTGCTGTTGCGGTCCCTGTTCTGTCTCTCACCGATGCCTGTGATGCCCTTTAAGTTCTCCAAGGAGAGGTTCTGGTTGGAGCCGCCGTCGGAGAAGCTGAGGAAGCAGCTGGAGGAGGAGCTGAAGCTGAGCAGCAGCAACCTGAGGAGCCACGCCTGGTACCACGGCTGCATCCCCTGGGAGGTCAGCATGCACACGCACACATGCACACATATTATATGTTATTATACCTTTGAGGCGGCGGTTCAAAAATACATGACACTGTTCCTAACGCACTCACACACAAGCTTTGTTTTTAAATATATACCACTAGGGGGAGCCACCGGACAAGGCTTTGTGGACTGATTGGCCCACCTGCACGTCACCTTGTTATACCTTGTTTTGGTGTGTTCGTTATAGTTTCTGATGCTTCTAAAATGTCCAGCTAAAGACAGACAGGATGACTGATAGGAGCTTTATCAATACCTGGGCGGGAATTTAAAAGAAGTGTCTTCATCTTTGGAGCTCAGTCTCATTGTGTGAATTGGATTTTCTGTTGATGGAGTTTGAGTTCCTGTAGGTGGCGCTCTTTTCTTTGTCTGTTCAGCCACGGTGGCTATCGCTGCTCATGCTAACTACCCAGTTCTTCTTCTATTGAAACTTAAAACGCATCACTTCCTGTCTCCAGAGGATTTTTCCCAGGGAAGACTTGACACCAGGTGTTGAGAACAGCAGATGAGAAAGCTTCTTGTCACATAGAGAGACATGTATTTAGATGACAGTGTTGTGGGGTTACTACTTTAACCAGGAAGGACCAAATGTCTTGTGATGGTCTTGTCAGGTGTCCGAGACCCTGGTGGTGGACCACGGTGACTTCCTCATCAGGGACTCCCAGTCCAGCCAGGGTGACTACGTCCTCACCAGCCACTGGAGCCACAGCACCCTCCACTTCCTCATCAGCAAGACCCTGGTCCAGTCCGGCGAGGCGTACACCCGCGTCCAGTTCACCCTGGAGGCCGAGGCCTTCGACACGGTACCGGCCCTCGTCCATTTCTACGTGGGGAACAGGGCGGCTCTGACCCGGCAGAGCGGGGCCCAGATACACCGTCCGGTCAACAGGACTCTACCGCTCAGCTACCTGGAGACCGCCTTCGCCCTGGCTGGGTGTAAGGGCTCCGCCGCCAGCTCGCCGTCCTGCGCCAGAGGGCGGAGGAGCAGCAGCGGGAGTGGGGCGGAGAAGGTCTGTCCCTGGAGGTGAGGTTTTATCGAGATGACACTCATAATATACACCTCACTATGTCCTCTCTGTTAAATCCTTTCAGTCCTCTTCAACCTGTCACTAGAATGAGGTGATATTTATATTATTATTATGGTTTTCAGTACTGCTGGTAGCTCATGGCAGTTCAATAAATAGAAAATAAAATAGTCCCTGATTAGACACTAGAATGAAAACCAGCAGGGGGTCTGGGTCCCGAGGACTGGCAGTGAAAACCATAACCAACCATACCAACGGGGTTTGTCCCGCCCCAACATCCTGTTTCAACAGGAAATAAGTCAAATTAAGGAAGTAAGATGGTTTCAAAATGCCGTTTCATTGTGGCTTTAAGTTGAGTGAAGATATTGTCACTCATCATTTGAGAAAATATTTCTGGATCAGAAATATGCTGCATAGACGTTTTACATCATTACTACAGTGAACTTGATGGGTCCAAATGTACAAAGCCTATCAGAAGTGACAAAGTACAACAAGATCTTTACTGTTTTCATGATCTGTCTATGCTTATCTCGCTCACTCGTTCGCCCCCTCCCTCCCTCCCTCTCTCTCTCTCTCTCTCTCTCTCTCCGTCTGTCTCTCTCACCATGCAGTCCTTCCTCCCTTCACCACAGGGGGGCAGATGCTAGCTGCAGCCTGGACCAGGACCAGCCCCGAACCACTGGGGAAGCCCCTCTCGCTACACCACACAACAGTGAGTTTAACGCTAAGCCTTATGATGGGTGACTGTTAATATCTAGTCCAGGATGTAACCCATATATGAACTGACTGTAAAGACCCTTCTGCCGCTCGTCTACTCTACAGGATTAAGCACTTCAATGAGGAGTGACGACCAGTGTTGTTAACCACAGTGTGTATGTGGCCTGTGAGATTTTCATCATTATTAGAGACAAAAAGAGAAAAAAGTAGTGACAATCTTCCATAAAGAACTTACCAAGGTAACAAGCACCCCTGCTGGCTGCTTTCCTGGATGGGTTGAACCTTCAAAAACAGAGTGTGATAATATTGCATAATATGGCACCGTCTACTCCAAGGAACAGAGGGGTAATTAAATATGTCACCGTAACTTATTCCGGCTAACCATTGCAGGGTTCAAAACTAACATTTTCCACTGGTGGCACTGGTGCTACCAACTTTTTCAGTTGGTGGCACCAGCACATCATTTGGTCGCACCATTTGTTTTGACGCTGCGCGGCAATAATGACCTGACCTTTGTGTCCCATTATGTACTCGCATTCCACACAGGCTGCTTAATACTGTCTCCATGTAAGTTCAAACTTTCGCGTTTGAAGTGAGTTGATGCAGTTGCGAGTTTGGAACAGCCTGCAACGGAGGGTCCGCACTCTCTGCAGTACACACAGTACATCGCATTATCTTTGTACCTCAACCATCTGAAATCTTCCAGCCACTGTGATTGAAATGCGTATTTATTTTTTTTCATCGGCTGTGCCGCTGGTTCTCTTTCCTCACTCATCGGCTCCGATCAATTAGCTACACTGCTACAACAGCATAAGCTAGCATGGACTGGGACTGCGTAGCCTATGTGATGTTCGAATGTCTCCAGTCAGGGAAGGGCGAGTGACCAATACAGAGAAAGACGATGTGTAGGCTATGCAGATGTTTTCATACCTACTTTTATTTCTGAAGATATTATCAATTAGTCAAATAGCCTACACATTACTGTTTGAATTAATAAAAAATAATTTAAAAAATAAAAATAAACTTTAGGTAAAACTTTTTTACTGGCACCAATGCGACCCATTCAAATTTTATATCGCATTACCAAAAAAAAGGTCGCAAATGCGACCAATTTGGTCGCAGTTTTGAACCCTGCATTGATGGATGTGGTACCACAAAACCATCTGACAGTAGCCAGCTGGCATTTATTTGGAAGCAAAAGTGAACCGAGATTACAGTGAAGTCTGAGACAGAACTGGAATGTGGGGTGAATGTGAAAAAAGAACTGAAAGTTTGTTGCAAAAGATTTAGAGAGAAAAACAGGAAGAGAAAAACAAGCAGATCACATGGGCCTGTGTGTGTGTGTGTGTGTGTGTGTGTGTGTGTGTGTGTGTGTACATATGTTCATGCATGTGTGGTGGCATGTGTGCAGGCCTAGCATGAAGGAACTCATGATACTGACACATAAATGAACAGTATTACTTTTTTATTTCCAAAATTCACACAAAAAATATCCAGGAAATGTAAAACATAGTGGGCTACTGAAATATATCCGACTCTCTTCAAACACAGTCACTATTCCTTTTTCACTTTACTTATGCCAAACACCCTCCGCCACAAAAACTTCATCACTGAAATGAAAACAGCTATTACCAGCAGAACAACCGTCAGCAGAAAGGCGATCACATCGATCGAGTGGTACTGGATCTTGGACATCTTGTAAGACTCGGTCCTTAAATGTGCCGCTCCTTTGTGTCTCATGACAAACTCGATCCAGAACATGGCGCGGTCCAGCGGTTTCATGGGCTGATCTCTGTTCAGCCTGGAGAGCCTCTGCATGTTCTCCCTGTAGGACGGCTCATAGAGCACCTCCCTCAACGCCTCCAGGAAGTTGTCTTTGTTTACCGTTGCAATGTCCAGTACTTTGGCCACGCCCCTTACTTTCATCCTAAAGAAGTTGTCATGCTGGTCGAACATCAGAGGTAGGCCGACCAGGGGAACGCCATGGTAGATGGCCTCCTGGACTCCATTGGTGCCTCCGTGGGCCACAAAGGCTCTGGTCTTGGGGTGACCCAGCAGGTCATTCTGGGGCAGCCATTCCAGGAGTAAGGTGTTGTTGCCCAGGGAGGACGGTCTTTTGCCTTTGTGCCTCCAGATCACCTTCTGTGGCAGTTGGGCGAAAGCGGCTGCGATGTCCTCCGTGAGGTCTTCAGGAAGCTTCCCCACCAAAGTGCCCAACGTCATTACGATGATGCCATGTTCACCAGAACTCTGGACAAAGTCCTCCAGATCTTGAGAGAGGGGCTTGGAGGGTTTGCACTGAAATCCTCCCATGTAGACGACGTTGGGCATGGTGGGGCGTGGGAACTCGAAGGTAAAGTCGTTCCTCATCAACCAGATGTCCGCCGCTTGGAACAGCTCCATGTAATGTACGTCAGGGCCAAAGTGACGATGGACAAATGGACGATAGTTTGGGTCTGTGACGTATGCAGTTTGAAAACATGTGAAAAAATAGTAAAGGATGTTCATGACACGCTGGGGGAATGTCATCTTGTCCGTCAGCTCCGTCCCTGGGATTGGGATATAGGAGAGCGGGGAGGGCGCGATTGCGAAATGCCCCTCCCCCTGGATGGTCCACCTCACATTTAAGACAAGTGGAAGACCCAGACGATGCGCCAGCAGCACGCCTGCACCGATGGCAGGGTCTGTCAGAATTACGTCATACTCGGCGTCTCGAAAGCTCTGCATCATTTCGGCATCCTCGAACATCTCCTCCATCATCTCGACAATATGTTTGTTCAGCTCGTAGAACTGCCCCACCACTTCTAATTCCAGGGATATACGAGACCAAACCGAGGCGCCTTCCCGCCTAAAGTTCACCATCTTGGTCACGAATATCCCAAAGTCTTCCTCCGAGAAGCCAGAGGCTTTGACAGTGATGGTCTTGTAGTAAGGGGAGTCGGCCTTGATGTACCAGGTGTCTGATGGCCGTATCACTGTGATTTCGTGGCCTCTGGAGTGCAGCTCGTCAATCAGGACTTTCATGTTGATCCAGTGGCTTCCATCCAAAGGGAAGACCAGGACTTTCCCTCCATGTACGCAGGAAGTAGAGCAGAGCAGCACGGCTAGTGCCACCAGGGACACTCGGTTCATCTTTGAAACAGATTCTGACAAGAGAAATAAAGCCGTAAGATCTGATTTATACTTCTAGTTCAGATTCTGTGAACTACATTATGGATCCACTTACTTTTCAAACAGTTTTAAGTTTAAAATTTAAAAGCAGAGAACAGAATTGTCTAATTTCAGCTAGTTGATCACTTTAGCAGAGTTTGTGCTCAATACAATGCTAGACAATGCAAAATAGTACTAGTGCACAGTGGATAAAAAGGTAGATAAGTTAAAGATGTACCCTGCACAACAACAAAGCTGTTCTAACAACAATTACCTACTTACAGTTGTGAGAGCAGAGTTACTGCAAAGTACCACCAAAACACCCAAACACGCCAAAGGAATTTTCATTCGTCTGTCAGCACTCTGAGGCGTGCTGCTTAAAGACTTTCATAACAGCCTGATTCAACTTCCTGATTACACAACACTGTGGGGGATTTTTTGCAGACAAATCCCTTTAGGCTGCACAGTAGTGATAGATTTACTGCCCTGCAAAGGGAAGTAGCAGTAACGTGTTTTAAAGGGCAATGGTCATGACTGGCTTTCCGATATAACCTCCTCACCCGGAGGACAAATCTTTTGCACTTTTAGTCTTTTCTTCATCTCTTCAAAAACAGGGAAGATCTCAGTCATTCTGTGATCACCTCCATCTGAAATGTTTCTAAAACCCCATTAGGAGCAACGAGGAGACAACAGAGAGTCAACTCTGTGACTTCAATCAATGTGAAGATGCTACCATGTGACATACAATCAGCTGCTACTGATATGGCTGCTGCCCCCACCATCTGATCTCATCAGATCTCACGTTCAGAGAGTTCAATGACACTTATTCCAGATCACTGGAGATCTGTTGTTTTGATCACAGTGAGATTAACAGGAGCTTTTATGTGGTTGTTGTATGAGTTGAATTTGAGAAACGGGAAAAAATGCCTTTACATTACATTACATTACATTACAGTCATTTAGCAGACGCTTTTATCCAAAGCGACTTACAATAAGTGCATTCAACATAGGTAGGCAAGAAAACTACTAGTCACCAGAAATCGTAAGTGCATTTCCTTCCTAAACAAGCAACTAAGAGCATAACTAGTGTTAAGGTAAGAGTGCAATAAGTTAGCAACCTACTATATCTTAAACAAATGAGACAAATAAGAGAATCAAATAAACAAGAGCTAAGACAAATAAGTGTATCAAATGGACAAGAGCCAATAAACAAGAGCTCAGACACATAATTGACGACAAATAGGCAAGGCTTTAGTCTCATGTTACGTTCACAAAGAGTTAATTTGTGTCTCAGAGAAATAAAAGGTAGAAATCTCTTCTTGGCTTTTACTTTCCTGTGGGGAAACTCTAACCACAAATACCACTGAATGATATAGTACAGTCAATTCTGTACCAGCAATAGTTTTGTCCACTTTTGGTTATTTTTCAGTTCAGGAAAAGTATTTCAGGTTTTGCATACAAACACAAATGTTGGTGCTCAGTTTAATGGAGTCCACGTGACACTGAACGTCTCGTACAAACTACAATTCAAATTCCTCACTGCACTCTAGGGTGTTGAGTAGTTTCCTCTCTGTCTGCATGGAACAATAATACTGTCACTTAGAAATTAGTTTTATAACCTAAATGATTGTGTCTGCCTTCTGAATGCTTCAGCTTCTAACAAACTCTCACTGTGACAATTAAAGTAAAACACTCACCCGGTGGCTCGGTCCACAAATTGCCTCAGTGGAAGTCAGCTACCTGACCGCCCTGCGCTCGCGGGAAACAGGATGTCAGAGGCTGTTGCACCAGAGTAAGGGGAGGAAAGGTCAGAGATTTTGGTTATGTAAGACCAGCAGAAAACCCACGTGTCTCAGAGCTTGTATTGTTCAATGTAGCATCACGTTGAGTAGTGAATCAGGCTCTATGGGCGATCATAACACATAGCTGCAGGTTAAGAGTTCCTCTGTTGAGGCAGGAGAACTCACCGTCTTGACAAGTCAGTATCATCTTGAATAGACCTGCTTTTATGTCATTTCTTTTGATCTCGCCCACTTGTTGTTTCTTATGGTTTCTTTTATCTGATTTCATTTTACTCTTTTTTTCATTCTTCTTTTTTTTTAATCAACAAATTTTAAGAAAAAAACAAAAAAACAGAAGAAATAAAACACAAAAACAAACCAGAAAAATATGCAAAAGCAACCATTAACCGTTCTTATAGAGTCAACTACAATTATTCTTCTTTTAATGTTTTTTTCTCTTGATTGAGTTTCTTGTTTTTATCGTTATGTATTTCACTGTGCTTGTTCCTGTAAGGTGCTTTGCTGTATTATAGATGTCGTCAGCTATCATTTATTATACAAAATGGTTAAACACAGAAGGAACAGAGATTAAAGTGTCAGGTTGTACAGGTGGGATAGAAATCGGCTCATGAGGAACATTTCACCTCAGAAGAAACAAAACAAAAAAAGAAAATCGGGTGACAGAACAGGAGCAAGGACGAAAACAGTAAAAATAAATACAGAAATGAAAAGCAAAAACTAATAATAAATAAACCAGCAGTTCATTTCTGAAGAGTAAAACAACATTAGTGGTGATTGTCATGTCATGTCAGTGTGTAAGCCCCTCCTACATCATAGACAGTAAACACCACAGTCCTTGAGCTGTGACCAAACACGACCTTTGGCTTATCTTATCAAGTTGAAGAGACTCATTCTGATTAGATTTACACTCTCAAAATGTGACGCCTACTCTGATAGAAATGATCACCAGCGAGAAAGTTAAAGCTGCACTGGGCAAGATTTTTACAGAAAAATCACAAAGTGTTTCTGCAACAGAGCAGAGCGTCTCATCCCCACTAACTGAGACCGTAGAGTCTCCCTATTGGACCAAATTAAATCCTGGTGTCGGCCGACCGTTCAGTTAAGGAACAGTGTCACTAACCTCTAGATCACCCTGCCGCCATTTATTCTACTTGTACATGACATGACAGCCACAGCTCTCTAACCCCTTTTCCACCCTGTCACCATGCAGATAAAGTCTGATGTTTTTATGCCTTCTTTAAAGAAATTTGTAAACATTTATTATTATTATTATTATTATTATTATTTTATTTTTATTATTATTATTATTATTGTTGTTGTTGTTGTTGTTGTTGTTGTTGTTGTTGTTATTATTATTATTATTATTATTATATCATCCTTTGTCCTCTCTGCCTCCATCCCCAGCCCCCCAGTCCAGGAGCCCTCTCAGTAGCCAGGCGGTGAGCGTGGCTCCGTCCCCGTCCCTCCCCAGGCGCTCCGGTGCCGCCACACCCCGGCCCTCCCCCGACAGCACCCTCCACAGACAATGTCACAGCAGACCCCAGCCTCCCCTACAGCGGGACCACCTCCCGTCGGACGCAGAGGGGAGCGGCTACACGGAGCTCTGCCCCGGCCCTCAGAGCTACGTGGAGAGGCTGCGTGCGGAGGAAGGGTCGTCGGGCGTCGACCCGCTGAGGGCGGAGGATGGCAACGTCTACTTCATCCCCGTGGTGGAGACCATCTCCTCCTTCAGGCCGAGCAGGTACCGGTCTCCGCTGATGCCCAAGGAGAACAAGCCGCTGGAGGTGGGCATCCTGAGGAGGGTGAAGGAGCTACTCGCCGAGGTGGACCCCAAGACGGCGGCTAAACACATCACCAAGGCTGACTGCACGGTACTGTTCCTATGTAGCGTCTGGGTACGTCAGGGAGGGGCAACCATGTCAGGGCCAAGAGTCCAAACATGACAGCAGCTGATTTCACCGATTAGTTCCTCCTCTCTGGTTGAACCTGCTGATTGGAGTTAAAAACACCCTGCTATACACACCCTGCTATACACACTCCTGCTATACACACTCCTGGTATACACATTCCTGCTATACACACTCCTGGTATACACATTGTTACGACCTCTATTGGCGACCAGTAGGAATTGCAACAACATTGACAGACTTTATCTCCCCCTACACAACAGAGATGATAAAGTCACATTTTCACAATAGAGACGAGTAAAGTAGCTAATCAGAGTGAAGGGGTGATAAAAAATTTTTTTGGCGTGGGAACGAGAATATGTACACGCTCAGACAGAAATCCCTCACACAAGCTGACTGAGGACCATGTCCGTGTTGCCTAGGTGGCCAGGATATTGGAGGTGAGTCCGGAGGTGCAGAGGATGATGGGAGTGAGCTCTGGGATGGAGCTGCTCACCCTGCCGCATGGCCAGCAGCTCCGTCTGGACCTGCTGGAGAGGTGAGGATGCAGGAGGAATTCTGCTCAGTTATTTAAAAAAAATCTTTAAAAAGTGTAGTTATTTCAGTGATCAACCTCTACCAGGTCATGAAAGCTTTTCCATTTCCTGTTCTCAACCCGGTGTCAGGTAGGTCTTTCCTGGGAGAATTCCTCTGGAGACAGGAAGTGATGCGTTTCAGGTTTCCACTTGTGTGGAATAAACAAGAGAAATGACCCACTCAATAACATTCCCGATAAAATAACTTTTTGCAGATCTGCCGATAGACACGCATGCAGCCACAGCCCTGTACCATCTCCACCCCCCGTCCACAGCCCTGTACCATCTCCACCCCCCGTCCACAGCCCTGTACCATCTCCACCCCCCGTCCACAGCCCTGTACCATCTCCACCCCCCGTCCACAGCCCTGTACCATCTCCACCCCCCGTCCACAGCCCTGTACCATCTCCACCCCCCGTCCACAGCCCTGTACCATCTCCACCCCCCGTCCACACAGGGTGTCACTGTTTACTTTGTGGGTCTGCTTCACCTCGGACGCCACATAATGAATTCCCGATTCTGTCAACAGGAAATTTGTTGTCTCAACCAAAGAATTTCCTGTCCTCCGGTTCTCAACCCTTCCTCTCCTCCCCCCCCCCCATCTCTCCTTCCAACTAATTTTATGTCATTTTGTGCATTTTGTTGTTTTGCCATTTTCCTCCTTGTTGACTTTTGGTGAGAATTGCATCTTCATCTCACCTGCACAAGCTGTAGTTTTTTCCTCCTTTCTTTCTGTGTTTTTATCCTTTATATGTGGATGAACTGAACGATGAAGCTCAATCAACACCCCCTCCCCCTCCTCCCCCTATAGGTTCCAGACCATGGCTATCATGTTGGCTGTGGATGTGCTGGGATGCACAGGGACGACTGAGGAGAGGGCGAGCCTGCTGCACAAGACCATCCAGATAGCTGCTGAGCTCAAGAGCAACATGGGCAACATGTTTGGCTTCGCTGCCATCATGAGAGCCTTGGAGCTGCCACAGGTAAACACAGTCAGAAATAATCTCATTGGTTGAGGTGAACCGCAGTGGGCGGGGCCAAAGAAGCGCAGTTTTTAGTTGTTAGACTGAAGTCCAGTGAAAAAGACGAGATGTAAGACTGGCTAGCTAATATTATGAAGCCTAGATTTTTTTAATTCAGTAAAGCGTTAAAATATGTCATTTATTTTACATTATTTCCCATTTCAAGAACGACTGGCGAATCCAAAACTCCCATTAATATTTTCTGTAGGTGATGGAATGATTTTCATAATTTTGAGATTCAAAACGTCTAGAAAGCAAAATGGGTTTCATGAATGATTGTCAAGGTTTCTATGTATTGTAAGTTGAAGGTCAAATATTGCACTTTGACCAAATTACAGGTTACAGGCTATAAAACATCCATGACTGCTGATTACAAACTGGATGATTGTCTTTCTCTTCTGGGTTAATAGTTTTTAACCTTTAACAGGGCAGGGGGCCGACCTCTGGTCCACATCTATACACTCCAACAGGCTTTCAGTTGGCCATTGAGATATCCAACTTTTAATAAAAGGCCAATATTGGCAAACCAATGTATCAGTCTATCAGTCAGTGGCGGTTGGACCCCCTGTGGCCCCCCTAACTGAGGGGCATAATACAGTGGTCGATGTGATTCCATAGAAATATCAGGATCATATTTCAAAACGTTGCTTTATTTTCAATTGAATTAATTGAAATGAAAGTACAGAATCAGATCTATGAAATGTATAACTGGTCCCCCCAGCCTGACCTCCCCCACCCATTGAACTTGGTCTAGACCAGAGGGTCTCAATCCTGGTCCTGGAGAATCACCGCCCTAGCTAGTTTCCTCTCTCGAACCAGTCCCTGATTAGTTGGCTAGAACGAAAACCAGCAGGGTGGTAGTACTCCAGCCACCAGGATTGAGACCCACAGGTCTAGATCCCCCTCTCTCCCCCTAGTCCAGATCTGTCAGCTAAAGCGTCCTGGTGTGATTGGACGATGAAAGTGAAACAACAACTGCAACTGTAAATGCAGAAATGGTCGTCAGCTCTGTCAGGGTTTACTGGTGTTGACTGGTTCTCTGTCTCAGGTGTCCCGTCTGGAGCAGACCTGGACGGCGTTACGCCAGCGACACACAGAGGGCGCTATTCTCTATGAGAAGACTCTGAAGCCCTTCATGAAGAGCCTGAACGACGGGAGAGGTAGCACTCGGTCACCTCCTGGGATCTTCTACCCATACACTATATAATAACGCCACTAGTTTGCGTTCACTTGGTTTGTTCCAGACCTATGAGGAACAATGAAATGATGTCCTAGCTCCCTCTCTCTCTCCATCTCGTCTCCAGAGAGCTGCCCGCTGTCCAATACAACTTTCCCCCATGTTGTCCCCCTCCTGTCCCTCCTGGAGAAGAGCGTGGCGGTGGGTGAGGGGGCGGAGCCGTGGGAGACGGTGGAAGCCGGGGTGGACGTGGTCATGTCGCATCTGGGGGCGGCGAGGACCATCGCACAGCTGGGAGGCATCTACCGGTCCACCGCCGAAACCAGATTACAAGGTATGGGGTGAGAAGAGGAGTGAAGGTCCACAAACTAACATCCAGACGTTTAAAGGTGTAATGAAGGTTTTTACTGCCCCATGTCACAAAATGACAACAATATATCTGAAGGGTTGATTGATCAATACCAGTGAACGTGATGCCGTGGTCCTGCAGGTTTCCAGGAGCAGGCCGAGGTCCTGGAGTTGTTCCTGACTGACTTCCAGATGAGGCTGCTGTGGGGGAGCAGGGGAGCCGTGGAGAACCAGGCACAGCGGTACGCCAAGTTTGACCAGGTGTTGACCGCCTTGTCCAACAAGCTGGAGCCGCCCGTCCGACCGCACCGGCCCGCAGACCTGTTTTAGTACTGTTAGTCTATCCAGGGTCAGGTTTGCTGAGACACCCTGCCACACCCTCACTGAGATTCAGACATTCGTACCTGGGACAGTCTTGTACCGTCGGCCACTGAGCAGCTCCACCTGAGCAGTCGGAGGGTCGGCAAGCCAGTCACAGCCTCGCTGAGTCTCCCCATCCTGACTCCCACTGCCCGTCAGTTCCCTTAATATTTATCTGACTATATAAATATACAGAGAGACTCATTTACTGCACCGATACCACTCTGTAGCTGTGCTGGCCCTACTATGTTAACAGTACAGGAGCAGCACCCTTTGGTTTCCATTAGGATACTGAGCAGGTTTGGTCCTGCCAGCACCCTGTAAAAGGAACAGTACCGAATGTGTTTGGGTGCCCTACCACCTTCATCAAACCCATGCCGATCTCAACTGTGAACAGAACATCATGGAAAGTACGTCAGTCTGGGTATGCATGGTGAGGTCAGAGGTTACTAAGGTGAGGCTGTGCCTTACATAGAGGAGTGATAGATGTCTCCTTTGTTCAGTGTAAATAAATGTTCAACGTCTGCCAGGAGGCTGGGCCTTCCCGAATGAACTGTATGAACTGTATGATAACCTATGGATGATGCGTGTCACAGCCTGTAACCCAAGAGCAGCTGAACTGGATGGCAGAGTTTCAAAATGTGTATAGATCATCAGCGATGCCATTGTTGTTCTACTCTACTCTACTATGATCTTGTGATTGAGAACATTCAATGTAATCAGGGCCAAGATTACTGGTGTGATGATCTGATCAGAGTTGGGGATCAATTCCCTTTCAATTCTTTTTGCTTGGCCCTCCTCAGGGAGGTCAGAGGTCAGAGGTCAGTTACAGAGCAGCACCTTGGAGCTGGTAGAGACTCAGTGTCCTGCTCAAGGACACTTCAGCAGGGCTTTAGCTTCATGGGGGTTTGAACCCGGGTCCTTCAGATGAAGGATGCTGTCCTTTCTCACTCTGCCTCCCTGCTGCCATCAAAGTAACAAACAGGATAGTTTGACATAAATAAATAATCTGTAAATACATGATTGGGAATGAAGACAGTGAAGTGGAAGTGAATTGACCCTAAACACACTCATGACACACAGGGCTCAAATATGACCTACATTATAGTATTAACTTCTAATATCTGATTTGTGTGATATTAAAAATGTTTAACTCTGTCAGGACAGTTTGTTGCATAAAGCTGTGATGGTCTGGACACCGACCTGTCAGCTATTCCATTAAAGAAGACATGAATCTGTAGTCAGATCCTCTACAGAGCAAGGACGAGCTCTGCCAGGGTTCCCACACTCACTCATCAAATTCAAACACTTTTCAAGGACGTTCATCATCTTGCTTGGTGAAATCCAAGGACTCAAGTCTACATGGGGTAAGACACGACACTGGTCATAGCCTTATTTTTTAAGTCCAGAAATCCTGGTGAAATCCTCCATTTTCAAACTGCTGCTGTATCAACAGGAACATCCATCCCAGGGTTTTCCTCCGGAGGGGAAGTGTTGATCCCCGGAGAACGGAGGCTTACGGATGAATTAGTGCTATATTTCAATAATAAAGAAAATCAAGTACATACAAGGCTATCCATTCATTTTCAAAAACCTAGTATCTGATTCAAGATTCAAGAAGTTTATTTGTCACATGCACACACGAGGTGTGCAGTGAAATGTAAAGTGGCAATGCTCAGCAGAAATGTGCAAAGGACAAAATAACAGGTTCACACTATTTACAATAAAAAAAAAAACACAATATTTACAATGTCACAGTAAGAGCTCTATATAAAAAAACAACACAATATTTACAATAAGAGCACTTTATAAAAATATAGTAAAAAAGGGAAATTGTATGTATAATATAATATAAATTATAAATTATGTGTAGTCTTTACCTAAGTGTGTGTGTGCATAAGAGGGGCAGTGTGTGTGTCTTGGTGGGGGCCCTGGTGAGGTCAGAGTTCACAGTCCTGATGGCCTGAGGAAAGAAACTCCGTCTCAGTCTCTCTGTTTTGGCAGCGTGACTACGGAGGCGCTTGCCTGACCGCAGCAGCTGAAACAGTCCGTTGTTGGGGTGGTGAGGATCCTTCATGATCCTGCAGGCTCTGGTTCTGCACCTCCTGGTGTACAAGTCCTGCAGGGTGGGGAGTGTAGTTCCACTACTCTCTGCAGAGCCTTCCTGTCCTGAGCGGAGCTGTTGCCAAACCAGGCAGTGATGCTTCCTGTCAGGATGCTCTCTACAGCTCCAGAGTAGAAGGACTGAAGGATCCTCCGGGAGACTTTAAATTTCCTCAGCTGCCTGAGGTGGTAAAGGCGCTGCCTAGCCTTTCTCACCAGAGTGTCTGTGTGTGTTGTCCATGTGAGATCTTCAGTGATGTGGACTCCCAGGTATTTATACCTGCTCACCCTCTCCACAGTAGTCCCATTAATCCCCAATGGTGAGTACCCCAATCCCCAATGTGTGATATTGTCATATAAATAAACGTGTTCTGCTCCTCTCTATCTGATCACTATAACACTATTGATCCAACCTCTACCCAGGTCATGAAAGCGTTTCCATTTGCTGTTCTAAACACCCGGTAGGTCTTTCCTAGGAGAAATCCTCTGGAGACAGAGGCTGAACAGACACAAGAAAAGAGCGCCACCTACAGGAACTCAAAATCCAAGGAGAAAGACGTCACAGTAGACACACTGTTTGATTGAATGTGATCTGGGAAGACCAGTGAGGAAACCACAGCAATGAGCGCTAGGGGATTTGACACCTGAAATCAATACAATCTGTAGTTACATTCAGTTGTACTAAAGCACTCTCACACAAAAGTACAACAATCATCAACTACAGGACCATGGCAAGATAAGGTCCTCTATGAGAAGGTGGGGTTGAATGGCATTTAAAGCTCTACTAATAATGACTCTAGTAATAACTGTAGTAAAAATGATAATAATATAATACATAATAACATAAATATAATAATAATAATAATAATAATAATAATAATAATAATCAAATAAATAAGAAACTTAACAGCTCCTACAGACACCACATTATATTATTATCATTATTATTGATTATATTATATTGTCAATAATATATATATCTCAATCCTTTGTGTATCAACATAGTTTGCCTTAAATAAGGCAAGAGCTAAATTATATATAGTAAAAATGAGAATATACTTATATATAAATGTACTGTATATAGAGATTGCAGAAGGTACTTTTATCTATTTTCTGGACTGTGATCCTCCAACGTGTCCTGTGCGAACTACGGCATCGGTTGACAGATGCATCCTGGGAAATGGCGTTCCTCTTATACTTTGTTCTGTTTTGTTGGACGCCACCCTGAAATAGAAAAACTACAAGCTGACCAGTCATCATCGCTCGACCGTCTAGTTTGTTTTCTCCTGCCAGCAGGCTGCCAAAATGTTGGCTATCCTGGCTGCGCTGTTTTTATTCCTTTTTAACCCGGTCTGCTGTGTTTTCCAGGCACTTTACTGCACTATATCTGAGAGCTGTGACTGCGAGTTTAAGCCGAATATAAAAGGTAAGACGAGAGAAATGTATGTCACTTAAATCTAACGGCTACTTCCCCTTGCTAGCACGCCTGTCAACGTTATATCATTTGCTTGCCCAGTTAACCTAAATAATAAAAGGTGTCGTATTTATGTGCGAAAAATGTCAGTTGGTGTTTTAGTGTTCTGTGTCCATGACGAGATAGACGTTTAATGGGAACACTGCTTTTCCCTAGCTCAGCCAGCTAGCTGTCTTGTTGGCTAGCTATCAAACAGTTTCTCTAGTGTTCACATGTTATATACAGATAGATTAAAGGACTACATTGATCTTTTGAGGGTTTGGCCCATTCGTCCACATTACCCAATATCTGACGAGAGGGTTGACACCAAAATCATCTCTAGATCGATGATAGCTCTGCCTGGCTGTGATGCTAACGCTTTAGCGTTCAGTATGTCAAGTAACCATTGGCAACCAGCATTAACGTAAGAGTGAGAAACTGACAACTTGTAGCATTTGACAAAAATAAAGAACTTTTCAGAGGCAGAAGATCAGAAGTCAGACAGTTGCACTGTTTGTTCATTGTGGTCTTCACTAATGATGAAGATTAACGTTCAAAAGTTATGAATCTACGGGCCATAGGACCAGGCTTCCCACAGTCATGGAAAACATGGAAAAGTCATGGAATTCAAAACTAGTTTTCCAAGCCTGGAAAATGGAACATGTGCATATAGTTTTGGAAATGTTCCTGAAATTTGTTGATAATCTTTTTTCCAACCAGTGAAATGTTGAATGTTCCAGCTTGGCTGCTTGTTGATCCACTTCCCTTTGAGGAATAAAAACCCAGATCAGAAATGTCCTGATAGTATCGGTCCAGATGGAGCAGAAATAAGACCTTGTCATTCACATCACATGTTCAACAGAAAACATAGACTCTGATGATATTGATCATGGAAACTGTGCTATATATCCTGAATGAGTCTTGGAGAAGTCCTGGAATTTGATTAGCAAAAAGGTGTATGAACCCTGGCTAATTCCTGAGGCTAGTTAGTAACAATCATCAGTGCTAAACACACCAGTGACATGAATCAATGTTGCTGTGTTCATTTCCTGTCAACCAGACTTGGAGTGGGACCTCTACAAGAATGTCTACGGACAACATCTGGTCCAGGACATCGTGTCAGAGGAGGTGGCAGACTTCCTCAAGAATAAATCCCCTGACCGCCCTCTGGTGCTGTCCTTCCACGGCTCGTCGGGGACGGGGAAAACCCTGGTCAGCTCCATGCTGGGAAGGCATCTGTACGGCTCGGCTATGAGCAGCCCGTACATCCACCAGTTTGTGCCCACTCTCCACTTCCCAAGACCTGACCGGGTGAAGCAGTACAGGGTAGGGCTCCTCACGTCGCCACACTCTGCTGCTACCTTCATGTGTTCATATCTGCTGTAGTCAGGTGTATTTATAGAGCGCTTTCAACCCACACGTCACAAAGTGCTTTACAGAAAACAGAGGCACCAAACAGTTAAAAAAAAGGATCATAAAAATGAGACAGAACAAGTACAACACAACCTCTAAGAATCAAGTGTGTGTGTGTGTGAGGTTGAAGCGTACGTGCAGACACAGGGTAGTGTAGATGGGACACTGGAAATTACTGTTGAGCCTGAAGGTGTCGTGGGTCTGATTCATCAAAACGTCCGTGATCCCTGTGTGATAAGACTCAATGGCACACCATATCTTGCTCAACCCCCAAGCTCGGTTTCCACATAAGTGCTCGCCCAAAATGGCGCAAAGGAGAGTTGTGTCAGATCCTGCGTACTAGTCAACATGGTTATTGATATTCTACTGACCTCTTGGATGCCCTGGTGTCCCCTGAAGCGTGATGTCCCATTCACAGTAAACGGGATAAGCTCATATCCCTGCTGTGAGAAATCCAAATTCGATGGCTAGGATGTGTGATTTGTAGCCTGAATACTGAGACGTGTTATCATCTGATCCAGTTAACTGATGGGTTTTGTCCCAAATGTAGACGGATCGGTGTATTCAGGGACTCCAGGATAATTGAGATCGGGGTAGGAAGATGCATATAAACAGCTTGTCCTGAGGATGAGGGATCAGACCTGGTAGTGTTGCACCATATCATCAAACCACATTATTATTGTTATTTTGTTTTCAAATGGCGTTCATGTGGACAGCTTTTTCCACATCAGCGCCAAGAAAGTGTGTTTGGGTGACAAAATGAGACGCTGACCCTTCGGATTTGCTCAGATTGACTAAAATGAACATTTTATTTCTGACATGCAACTTGGTTTGTAGGCTAGTTCTTCTCCACAGCAGCGAAGACCTTGTTGGACAGCTGTCTGAAACACTCCCTCTGAGAAAAAAATGACACCATCTGGCAGTTTCGGAAATTGCAGCGGCCAATATCGCAATTCGTTGTGCAGCCGTATGGGCTGCTCCTGTAAACACACGGATTAAGTCCTCCCTCTTGGCTTCCAGGTGGAGTTGAAAAGCTGGGTGGAGGGGAACCTGACAGAGTGCGCCCGCTCGGTGTTCATCTTTGACGAGATGGAGAAGATGCCCCCCGGGCTCATCAGCGTCCTGCAGCCCTTCCTGGGCCCCTCCCACGTCGTGTTTCGCACCAACTACCGCAAGGCCATCTACGTCTTCATCAGGTACGCATCAGCACGTCACGGCGTATCAACAGGGCAGGAAACAAACTGTTGGAGGATGGTGGAGCCCAACATTCTCCTGCCACTTGCAAAATATAGCTAGCTAAACTGCCTTTTAGAGGGAGGAACCTGTAAATAATGGTTTACAAACTAGTTTTGAGAAGAGGAAATCTGAATGTGTCTTGTCTGTCCAGCACCACTGGGGAGGAGGTGATCAACAAGCTGGCCCTGGACTACCGGCAGGCTGGGCGGGACCGAGAGGAGATCAGGCTGGCTGACCTGCAGGAAGCCATCGCCCAGGCGGTTTTCAACAGCAACACAAGTAAAAGTCACGAGAAGCGTCTTTGTGGCCAGGAGGTCGCCTGTTCGAATCCCCAGACAGGTCTGAGGAAACCTGTGTGGGAAAGTGAAAGACGAACACTTCCTCCCTTCACAACTACTGTCAAGGTGCCCTGGAGCAAGGCACTTCAACTGCTTCAGTGGAGCTGCTCAGTGGCCGACAGTAGAAGACTGTAGTTTAGTTTATTCACACATTAAAACCACATGAAATAGATGAAGGGCAATAAACCTCTTCCTAACAAAAGGTCTATTGTGCAGGTGAGGTTAAAAAAAACAAAACCCCAGAAAGGCTTAAAGCAAAACCTCATCTGAAACATAAAACAAGAACCAAAAACAATACTGCTCAAATCAGACAGAACTGAAACTAGTAAGGTGAATGTGAAGCAGGGCGTGCATGTCAGTCAGTTTTCCCTGGTTGAATACAATAAAAGAGACAGCCTAGTTGTTATTAAAGGAATACTCTAACTTTGTGGCAAATCAGCTCTTTGACCAATGCAGCGTTGAGTACAGTGAGAAGATTCACATCTGTGTTTCCATAACCGCTGTGCTGCCTGCTAAACCTAGCCAGTGTGGTAAAGCTTTGCACCATGACAATCTAAATGATGGACTCAAAGAGGGGAGCATAACGGTACGTTACCCAGAAGTGGGTGTGTAAGCCTTGTGGAGTTGAACTGATGTGAACTGAATTTCTCCCCCCAGGTGGTTTCTACCGCGCCAGCATCATCCAGGAGAAGCTCATCACCCGCTTCGTTCCCTTCCTGCCGCTGAGCCGGCGCCACGTGGAGCGGTGTGTCCGCAAAGAGCTGTGCCAGCAGGGCTGGGGCTGGCGCAGTGACGTGGTGGAGGCAGTAGGGGGCGACATGAACTACACTCCCGACAAAGGACAGTACTTCTCCACCACAGGCTGCAAGACCATCCCTGCCAAAATCAACCTCTTCCTGTGAGCTGGGATAGCGGCTGTGCTAGCCTGCCGGACTCAATGGGGACTCAATGGGGAATTCTGTCCAGCCCGGTTGAGCTGGTGAAAGGGAGTTTTGAAAAAGACCAGATCTGTGATTCTGAATGGATCTCGGGGGGGAAATGAGGGTCAGACAGAGAGCTACAGGGTGTTTCTCAGCCCTGAGGTTCCTCAAAGGCATCAGACTCTAAAATGTACACATCCAAAAAACTGAGTGAACTCTGAGTACAGGAGAGGTTGTTGCCTGAAGAGTCCTGCCTCAAAGTGCTCTACCTCAAATCCAACTCCATCTTTCCTTCATGAACTTGTGAGTTGGTCCCGTGTGGTTTTAGACGTCCATCGGTGGAGATCATCACACTATGTTTTAATCTTTATTAATCCGGGGTTTGGCAGAGCGTGCATGGTCTTCTTTTCAACCCCCGCCCTGCTTCACATTCAAAGGGAACAGTGGTCCAAGGCTGTGTGTAGTGCACTCTTAAAAAGGATGTGAGGGAGCTACGCTTTATTTTGTTTTAGATTTTATGCTATGTTGAAAAAAAAAAGAGACTTGTGTCATCATTAGTGTTGAGAACTGAAAACAAGAGTGGTAAGTTATCAAGTGATTTGATTAAAATAGAGACATTTTCATAATTTATCATATAAACAAACACAATTGTGATTTATCATTTCCTGTGGGCGGCCTCTCGTCCCGAGGAGGGTGGAAGGAACAAAACTGACATGATAAATTAACATTTAGGTATGAGAGCAGAAGTAACAGCAATGACTCACCATGATCCTGAGGATGAGCTCATGAAACCATAAATTCAGACTGATGAATGGAATTTGAAATAGTCAGTAATTTAATCAAATTGCCTTCAAGTTAATGTTCATTCTTTTTAAATTCACATGAAATTTCATCACTTTGTGTTTCATGTTTATTTTCCTCTCCTCTAAATTCATCAGTTAGTTTTGTTGCTGCGACCTCCAGGACGCCTTAAACCATAAGTGGCACTTTTGTTGTTTATGTGATAAATGATGAAAATGTTATTTTTGTTTTTTTTTAAATCAAATCACCTCTATCGTAATCTAAACTGTCTTTGCGTTTATTAAATCACTTGACTATGTGTCACTCAGTTTTTCAGTTCTCAAGCCTTTTCATCTATCTTATCATTTGATTTTTGTTCCTTCCACTCCTCATACTGAAGGGCTGAAAACACAGACGAGTGTGAGAAGAGAGATTTTTATCTCCTCCAACAAAGTTATTGTTAAAAAAGATAATATAACAAGAAATCCGAACCAGAAGTATGATTTTACTTGAATATGGTTTTGCTCTGGTTTACCTGGGAGGCTTTGGTTGGTTTGAGAGCCAATCACCTCTTTGCCAGTAGGTGGCAGTAAAGACTTGATATCACCAAGAGAAGCTCATGTGAGGGAGAGTTCACCTCCAGCTTTTTAATTTTTATTTAATTTTTATTTTTTACAAGTGTTGTGTTGTATTTTGTTTCTTTACTGTATGAATGAATGTAGAGGTGACAGACTGTCTCAAAGTGCACTTTACTATCTGAAGATATTTGGACCTGTTCAGGTTTACAGTTTTAAAATACTCCCACTGATCTGCTGTGTTGTGACATGAGACAGAAAGAAGAAAAGATTTAGCAATGAAACTGAATTTAAAGTTACCGGAGAGTCTCTGTAGAGTAAACATGTTGTATACAGTACAGGAAGTTGTCATGGTGTCGTTGGTGCAGAGAAATACTGACGGCTAACACAGTAACAGTAACATAGTAACACAGTAACACAGTAACAGAACACAGTAACAGTAACAGTAACATAGTAACATAGTAACAGAACACAGTAACATGGTAACATGGTAACAGAACACAGTAACATAGTAACAGAACACAGTAACATGGTAACATGGTAACAGAACACAGTAACATGGTAACAGAACACAGTAACATGGTAACATGGTAACAGAACACAGTAACATAGTAACAGAACACAGTAACACGGTAACATGGTAACAACACAGTAACACAGTAACATAGTAACAGAACACAGTAACACGGTAACATGGTAACAGAACACAGTAACACAGTAACATAGTAACAGAACACAGTAACATGGTAACATGGTAACATGGTAACAGAACACAGTAACACAGTAACAGAACACAGTAACATGGTAACATGGTAACATGGTAACAGAACACAGTAACATAGTAACAGAACACAGTAACATGGTAACATGGTAACAGAACACAGTAACACAGTAACAGAACACAGTAACACAGTAACATAGTAACAGAACACAGTAACACAGTAACAGAACACAGTAACACAGTAACATAGTAACAGAACACAGTAACATGGTAACATGGTAACAGAACACAGTAACACAGTAACAGAACATGGTAACATGGTAACAGAACACAGTAACACAGTAACATAGTAACAGAACACAGTAACAGTAACATAGTAACACTAACAGAAAACAGTAACATGGTAACATGGTAACATAGTAACAGTCCACAGTAACACAGTAACATAGTACTACAGTAACATAGTACTACATGGTACAGAGACAACAGGACCTCAGACAGACAGACAGACTAGCTCAACGTATCACTACATGTACATTCAACATCCAATCAGTTTCCATGACAACCAGTGATTTCTTGTTGGTCCACTATCCCATAGACCATAACATGTTGTTGTATGAATGTGTTGTATTTATAAACCCTTTTCCACGTTTCAACGTCAATTCAGTTTACGTTTCTGTGTCAACCTACCTGACCCTACCTGGACTGTCAGATAACTACACCGTAACTAGGAGCAACAACCGGTTGCCTTGGTTTTGTCATATTCCAGTTTGTGTCGCGGTGCGTCGGGTTGTACCATGCAGGTCCAGCGCCAAGCACAACGCTTTGTAGTGTGTGAAGGATGAAGCTTTTTGTCCAGGTCAGCTACCACCAGCCTCCAGGTTCAGGAAAATCTACAGGTCTGGAAAAGAAATGGAAAGCATAAAGTTTTGGAAATGACATGAACATTTGTTGATAATCTTTTTCCTCCAACCAGTGAAATGTTGAATGTTCCAGCTTGGCTGCTTGTTGATCCACTTTGAGAAATAAAAACCCAGATCAGAAATGTCCTGATAGTATCGGTCCTGAGAGATAGTTGGAGCAGAAATAAGACCTGGACCTTCACACCACATGTTCACCAGAGAACAGAGACTCTGATGATATTGATCATGGAAATTGATCAGCAAAAAGGTGTAGAGCCCTCAGTATTGATCAGGTTTGACTGGCCTGCTGAATTTTACTGCCTATTGGCCATTTGGACACATTTACCTAAAACACCTCACAGTGCCTGGTGTATATGTTGGGTCAGTGGGAGTTGAACCTCCAACCCTGGCTGGTTTAGCGCCCTGCTCTACCGGACAGTCGGCTTTAGGGTTGTTTCTGTTTCTGGCTAGTGAATTCTGGGATGCTCCAGTGGATGGTACGTGTCTGCCAGTAAAGTGCCTCCGATGCGTCAGGGCGGTGCTGATGTGAGGCTATATTGGTTCACAGTGTCAGGGTGCCTGCAGGTCCTGAACACGTCTTAATGTTAAGCTCAAGGCCTTACATCCTCTGAACACAGTTACCTACTTACCTAGGTCTTTGAGGTTTGTTGCTGCTCTGTTCTTCTGAGTCCAGTCAGACCATCTTCTGATGTCTACTGTTTTCATTTTCACGTTTTTTCAAATGTGAAAGTGTTTTTATATTTCATTCTATGTGGCATTAAAAAGATCTTAAAGGCCTTAAATTGAAGTTGAGGAAACTTGCAGACACCCTGCGTTGAGCTGGTCGACGTTACCGTGTTGCTCCACCACAGGCCGTCGCCCGTTTCAGAGACAAACTCTTTTTTTTTTTTTGGTACTACAGTGTGACCAAAAATAAACTTTGACTACAGAAGGAAACTGGTGTCCTGTTGTGGTTCAGCCCCGCTTGAAACTTTACAACAGTTCAACTTGTTTGGACACTAAAAGGGATTGGATCGATCCCTTTCACTCAGGTGTACTCTGGGTATCACACCACAGTCTCCAAGAAGGTCAAAACATTAGATCCATATTCTCAAACTCAACTATCATTCATGAACTGTGTCTTACATCTGGAAATCTGAATTTTCACCCTAATCGGACTAAAGATGAAGATTTTTCCAAAATGGGATATTTGAAAAATGTGACGTCTACTCTGCCTGCTGGCATGAGAGGAAAACTCACTATTGGGTATTGTAGTTGAGTTATGAGCAATCTGGAAAACCTCATGAAATATTTCACGTTTCAGCGGATTTAATAATCCGTTTCTAAATGTTCAGTAATGAAATTCTGTCCATAAATGATATTGAACATTTCGAAATTAGAGTTAAATCCTGCAGTATAGCATCAGTCCTAGTGTGTTATTAAAGGACATAATCCACAGATTCTCACGTGTTGAGTGATAATACAGCTGGTATTGATTCCTTTAATAGTCCAATACCTCAGATTCACTAGCAATTAGAACCCGTATGTATGGTCCAATTTCTCTCTGCAGTAAAGTGATTTGCTCAGTGTGTTGAACATGTCATCATCCTCTCAGGCTGAAGGAGAGGAGATGTGATGCAGCCCTGCTATCTGCCGCCGCAGGAAATTAATAGTTTCTCCATCGGAAATGAACAGGTGTCAGAGATCCTCCGGGTGTGTGTGTGTGTGTGTGTGTAGGTGAGAAAACTATGTGCACATGTTTGTTCATGTGTGTCAATTTAGATGTATAAAGTCACCTGGACCCTATTTCCCCTTCTTCTATCATACTGACCAAATGTTGCTTCCCTACAGATCTACTGACCGTCCTGACAGAGCGATGGATGATCAATAACCAACCATCTGAATCTTTCTGAACACGTTGATGTAATGAGACACGTCGACAGTCCTTCCTCCTCCCGGCTGCATGTCTAGAGTAAAGTAGAGGAAAATACATAGTGAAAGTTGAAAGGTAAATATAGACGTCTCATTACAGACTGAGGGTCAATAAGAGACTGATTGATTGGGATTGAGGTTTTGGTCAGAATCGATCGGTGCCTCAAATCACCTTCTGACCAGGGCAGGAAACTCACCTGGACTAACCGTACTAGTGACTAGATGAACCTCCAGCAGAAACAACACGGTGGCTGGAAATGACAATGAAGAGGAAAAGGTTTCCAGCTTTCTATAACTGTACATCTCAACATTTCTCAACCTCGACACACTGATGTGCCATTTTTGTCTATTGTAAAGAAAATCTAAATAAAAATAAAACATTTTGTCACAAAAGCGATATACTGAACTAACCCACGGGGTTTAGAAGTGAAGGTTTAGTAGACATCATCTTGTATGTGGACTGCATGTTTCTGATATTTACAGCTGGTGATGCGTTCACTAGTCCCCCAGCCGATCGGTTTGTTGGACGTCCGACCGGCGGAGGCTGACCTCCCCTTCCCCACCCCGCTACCCCGCTGACAGCATTTGGAAACATCACCTTGTCCTCCAAGACCCTTCACCCATCTACTCGTATATATGCCACATCTCACCGAGATCCTGCCGTGATGACTTCATTAGCAGCCACCCCACCCACCACCACCACCCCACCCCACCCACCCCACCCACCACCACCCCACCCGGCGGTGAGGAAGAGGAGGGGTTCGGAGGTCAGCGCTCTGAGAGGCCTCTTCACCCCAGCTGCCGTTGGAGGAAGGGCTCCTCTGTATCGCCATCCTTCTGGACAATGAGACGCCCATATAATGCCAGGATGACCAGCCACACACACACACACACACACACACACACACACACACACACACCTCTCCTTGGCCTGACCTCTGAGCCTGTGTTCACACGCTCCCTGTAGAACAGCTGGACCAACCCCTCTCTCTCTCTCTCTCTCTCCTCTCTCGCTCACTTTCTTTCTTTCATCTCTTTTCTCTTTCTCTCTGCCTTTCCCTCTGTCTCTCTCTCTCTCTCCCTCTCTCTATGTCTCTCTCTCTCTCTCTCCCTCTCTCTCTCCCTCTCTCTCTCTCTCTCTCTCTCTCTCCCTCTCTCTCTTCCTCTCTCTCTCCCTCTCTCTCTCCCTCTCTCTCTCTCTCTCTCTCTCTCTCACTTTCTCTCTTTCATCTCTTTTCTCTTTCTCTCTGCCTTTCCCTCTGTCTCTCTCTCTCTCTCCCTCTCTCTATGTCTCTCTCTCTCTCTCTCCCTCTCTCTCTCTCTCTCCCTCTCTCTCTCCCTCTCTCTCTCTCTCTCTCTCTCTCTCTCTCTCTCTCTCTCTCTCTCTGCCCCTCCGTCACAAATCGGGTGTAAAAAGCCACTGTGCCTCCTCCACCTCCCCCCTCCCTCCTCATACTGCCCTCCATCGGGGCAACAATGGGACGCTGCCCCCTCCTCCCCCCTCCACATCTGTGAGTGCCCCTCTGTCTCCTCATTCTTCTCCCTAACCGCTCCATTATTGGGCCTCTTTCACTTGTAAATGTGGCCAGCGATACTTCTGATGGGTCTTTTATGCAGGCGGCCGGGGTCAGGAGAAAGGTAGGGGCTGGGGAGGGAGGGGATGGATACAATGAGGGGTGAGGGGGGGTGAGGGGTGGGTGGGATTGGGGATGGGGGGGGTGTTTAAGGAGTCTTGTGCAGTTTTTTTTTTGCAGGCCAGAGTGTGAGGGGACAATTGTGACAAAGAGTTAAATCCTTTTTTGTGTGTGCAGTCATTTGGGACGGTTGGGCCCGGCCCAACTCTTGCCTCTCGCCTCGCATTCCTGCAGCCCTCCCCTGGCAGGACGGCAGAGCAGGACGGGGCAGCGGGGGTAAATCTCCAAGCCCTCCGAGCAACGGCCGGGCCTCGTAGCCACGCTCGGTAACAGGATGTGGCGTTTAAAAACAAACCGGTGCGTCTAGCTCGGGGACCGCGCACGTTTCAGTACTTTGTGTTGTGTTGGAAAGTCAATGTCCCTGAACTAGACACTTGGGTTTGTTCATCACTTCATCACAGTTACAAGAATCCTGTCAGAATTTCCTGATTTGTCAAGCGCAATAAATATATAGGAAATTGTCTTGGTGACATAACAACACTACATACTGACCTGCATGGTAGAGGACAACACATACAAAACACACTAGACACACTAGACACACTAGATACACTGGACAC
>JAXDDX010000162.1:832500-887500 GCA_034670405.1 Hoplostethus atlanticus | reverse complement strand
GTGGTTTATTTGTATAGCACCTTCAAAGTGCTTTACATGAGAGATTTAAAAAAGAAGAACATATAAAACAAAGACATTTAAAAGAAAAATCACAGAACATTCTTTAAAATATACTCAAACCAACTTAGTCTGACTTTACTGTTTGCATCGGGGGGTTTGGGAACGTCTGCTACCACACCATACATGGAGAGATTCCTCTGGTGGTTTTACCTCCACATATAGTTTTCAACCATTCAGAACATGGAGACGGGAAGTTGACCAACCAGACAATTTCCCAAAAAGTCCTTTAAGGTTTTCAGGGTGACGGTATCTAAAACAGCTTCGGTGAAGGTTCATGGTTAAAATGAAAACTTGTCATGAGTTGGGAATTGAACCTGCGTCGTTGGGAGTTGAAGGTAAACGTCTCCAATCATCCACCCAACCTGACCTCCACACCCTTACTGTCCATCGCTCTGTTTCAAAGTCAAACTACTTCCTGTTTCAGCCACGTGAGCTCCGCCTCCTGTTTCACTCAGATATCGTACGAAATTGCCGCTGCGTTTCTTTCCTTCACTATAACTGTGATTCTGATCCGAGGTCAGGCTGCAGCAAGACAAGCTGCCGGTCGTCCTCTGCTCTAACACAGTGGTTCAGACGGCGGTGTGTTTGCTCCTCCCTGCGCTCTGTCAACCTCTCGGCTGTTAAAGTGTCTCTCGTCGTTTTACTGTAGCGACGGTGGAGGACACACAGTGGTGCCCTGCGCTCCAACTTCCACCAAGATGTCTTCCTCTGGCCAAGGCAATAAGTGTTGCTTAAAATAAACAAAGCAGATCATTGGCTGTGAGCGGCGGTGATGTCAGAGCGCCCACAGCTGTAATGGCACACGGTACCTCTGCAACTGTGAGTCCTTGGTGGGGCTGAACAATGGCGCAGTGTGGGGAGACGGAGGACAGCGGACAACGGGGACAAGGCTCCTGTCTGGTACCGATGGACGAGGGAGGAGGTGGGGGGGGTGGGATGGAGGGGGGAGGGGGGTGCTGCTGGATCGGAGACGGCTGCAGACGTCTCGGGGCGTCTCCGGACGGTGACGAAGGGGAGGACGAATGGCCGCCGGCCTGCAAACTGCGTCACACGGCGGCTAGCAGCACAGACGCCCTAAACACACGCTGGTTAATGCATTAATGCAGCCGCTCGATGTCACACGGCAAACACACACACACACACAGGCTGCGTAGCGTGTCAGGGGCGACCCGGTCGGCGTCCGGGGGCCGAACAGGCGTGTTCCTCCACCCCCCCTTTCCTCCTGTTCCTATATAAACCAGCATGGGAACAAACTGGCTAAATCCAGCGCAGGCGGACGGCAGTGACATTTGCGGGAGGTGATGGGTTGGTGATGATGATGTTAGTGTGTGTGTGTGTGTGTGTGTGTGTGTGTGTGTGTGTGGTGTGTGTGTGGAGGTGGGTGGGGGGGGTGGGAGGGGGGGGGGCGGTACTACATCATATGGACATCTGCAGTCCTTCTCTCTACCCAAAAAAAACCCAACACGCCAGCCTAGCCAACTCGCCTCCGCTCATACCTGTAAAAACCAACAACATGCGATACGTCGAGCATGGATGATGCACACACACACACACACACAAACACACACACACACACACACACGCATGCACACACATGCACACGCGCAGATTGTCTCTTTTCACATGTCCATCTCTCCCTGCGAAGTCACAGGAGGTCATTTCCAGCGGCGGACCTACGGCATTCTTGTACGTTTCTTAGACACTCCCCTCCAGCCCTAAATCTACCGCACACAACCAGAAGATGCTGCCGGAGGGGAGGGAAGAGGGAAGAGGGGATGGGGTGGGGGAGGGGAGGTGGGTAATGATGGGAGGGAAAGGAGGGCGTGATGTGACGTCAACCCTGTGATGCTCCCACACCCCTCCGCCCACATCCCATCCCCTCCCTTCAGCTCCATCCTCCCTGCTCTTACTCTCTGCTGGTGGTGGTGGTGTGTATATATATATATATATAAAAATGTATGTGTGTGTGTGTGTGTGTGTGTCACAGCCCAGGTCACGTGACTGGGGTTTTGGAGGGGACAAGAAGGAGGAAGTGAGTGACCCGGAGCAGAAAGCAGCAGGCAGCGGGGGACCGAACATGGAGGCCGTAACAGGAAACAGGAAAGGAGGAAGAGGAAGAGGAAGAGGACGTTTTAACGGCGTATCAACGTCCAAAATCAGATTCATCTACACTCACAACACCCCCACCCACCCACCCACACACACACACCCACACACACACACACACACATACACACACACACACACACACACACACACACACACACACACACACACAGTCCTCCAACCACATGCTAATGGCAGACAGAGATGAATCAGGGCTTTTCTTTAAAGACACACGACCGTCATTTCTTTTGTAGACAGCAGAAACTCAGATCTGTTTTTCCCACATGCAGCCTTCAGAACCATTTGTGGATTTCATAAAAACATAAAGGAGGAATTTAGAAAGACATAGGACCAGAGACAGGCGGGTGAAGAGCGTCTCTGTGTGCATCAGATTTAGTAAAGCACCTAAACGCCACCTAGTATGAGTCACAACAGCCTGGAAGGAGCAGCGATGCGTCTGCAGCCCGTCAGATGCCAGCGAGGTTAAATGGCTGTAATGATCCCAGCAGTCATTACACCGGCCTGCTAATTGCTTCCCTAAGATTTCGTTCTCATCGATATTACTGTCAATACTGATCAATTCCTAGTCGAGGCGCGCCGGCCTGCATGTGGGGTAACATTCACTGGCACGGAAACGCTGAAGCATCGTCTTTTTACTGCTGCTTGTGTTTTTGGACTACTAGAATAATATTATCCCAGAGTTGAAACACTTGGTTTATTATTTCAGTGTCTGTATGAAAATACTTTTCATGTATGTGTGTGTACATGTAGAGTGATATGTATAGTATGTTGTATTGTTGTGCACCACAACTCTGTCAGGTACCAAGTCACATTCCTGCACATTTATTGGTCTTGGAGATTAAAGATATTCTGATTCTGGGGTGAGAAGACTTGGTCTCAATTCCAGATTTGATGGTGCGTTTGGTCGCTGGCTGCACAGTGAAGTAGCTCCCCAACTTGGGTGGTGCAGAGACCGCCACACACCACCCAGAGTAATCCACTGTTCTGGGTTCAGCTCCATCCCAGAGTTCCTCAGCTGCTGCATCTCCCCGTCCTCCTGGCAACATGCTGGGAGGGGATTACAGAAGACCCTGGCAAGCAAATTAGTGTGAGGAGACCCACGCATCCGAGCCGAGATGATACTGTGGTGTGAAAATCAAACAGACCCCGTCCCAGGCCAGCAGGCCAACAATACACCACCCAAAGTCAAACCTAGAGGCGATTCTCTGCTGATTACCATGCTGCCTCCTTTCGAGGCCTCAGAAGATTCTTTACATTCCTGGTGCCGCCAGACCTCAGATCAGATATATTGTCCATCATTCAGGTCACATTATTCCAACTAATACCTTCAACAAATAAAGAGCTTCATTCAAAATGATTCACCACTAATTAAAAATAGGACTGCTGGTAGGAAAGTGAAACTCTTGGTTAAATATTGTTGAAATTATTAGATTTCTGAAGATGACAATGATGATTTACTTACAAAATAATAAAACCTATGACTTGTAATTATCTGTGGTTTTTAAATATGGAGGAATAAACATCAAGCAACGCATTTTCCCTCAGAATGTACATCTGAGGGAAAATGTGTTGCTTGATGTTTGCAGTATGTAGTGTGTGCAGTAATGCAGTATTTTTGGAATTAAACCCTCAAATGTTTCTGAAAAGGAGGAAAGGTTGGAAAGAAATTTGGGAGAGAATTATGGTGACTTACCACCATCAATATATACATATATATACTTACAATATACTATGAAATATACTTCTCTGATTAATTTAAAATAAAGAAAAACAAAACATATCATGATGATTATGATTTTTGATTAAATTAAATGACTGCCTTAATAACTGTAAAGTTAAAATAGGACACAAAGAAATCCAATATCAGGTCTCAACCAGAAGAAAAAAGACAATTTGAAAAAATACAAAATTTCTAAGACGAAAATAAACTTTATCACAATTTTTCTCCCACAACAATTTATGCACTGCTAAATAACTCCTAAATAAAATGTAGAAACTCTTCTGAAAATTGATTGAATTGTATGAGAGAGAAAAAAAACAGGAAACACGAACAGAAAAAAATACGACCAAAAAAAATGATGCTTCTAATGATCATTAATTCTTTATTATTCACCAACACTGGAGCAAGAAGTACAAACGAATTCCGTCTTTATTGGCTTGTAATGGCATCCTTTATGAAAGGATGAAGGGGTGAAAGGTCACGCTGTGTTAAACAAAATTAAAATGATACATTCCTTAAGAATTATGCTAATTCTAATCCCTGAAACACCACAAAGAGCGGCAACAAAAGGAGCGACAATAAACCCGCAAGCTTCAGGAGAAAGTGGGAATAAAGAGGAAAGCTCGGCTGCAGTGGGATTGGGCCTACTTGGGAAATATTAGTTTCACTCCAACAATCTAGAAAAAATGTCTTAGCTTGTAATATAGTTAATTATCAGCTTTGCTCTGCCCTTCTCCCTGGAGGCCGAAATAAAACGAGCAACAGTGTTTTGGCTTTTTGCTACTTGAGCAAAAGCGTTCAACGGGCCAACAATCACTTTGGAAATGTAATATTAAATAAATACAAATTAAAAAAAATAGCGTGAAATGTCCCAGCAAGGCCCAGAGACACGAAACATTCACCAAACGGCTAAAATGTGTTTTTAGGCTTGAAAGTGATGAAAATCTGAAGAATTAAAATCGAAGGAAGCAACATGGAAACGGTACAACATGTAATGACATCAACACTTTATCCAGGAAGCTGCAGGAGTCCAGGAGCGTCCAGCAACAGATGTCCAGGCACAATTCTCGGGTTGGGTTTGAGATTTCACAAGAATTGCGTTTGGACAATCAGCTGCGAGGGCTCAAAATGCAAAAATGAAAAATAGCCGACAGATTAGTAAAGAAATAAACGGAAAATTGCATCACTTTTTAGTAGAATAACCTTTTTTACAAAGGCCTGCAGGGATACATCAACCTGTCTCCTCCTCCATGCACTACAAAGCAAATTCAGATTCATTCAGGGTAAAACTGGAGTCAACTTCATGTTTCAACAACAGAATCAGAAATATTCATTATACATCAGAGGCGGAATCAACCACATCATCCAATTACAGCCGCCAATTTGCGATTCTCTAATTATCTAATAATGAAGGTTAGAATCATCCCCGTTCACAGACACACAGAAACTACCCGTAACTTTTCATTAATCAGAAGTAAATAAAGAAGAGAAGTCGGCCGGTTTCAGATACTTTCTCTGAATCAGAGCAGGAGGGAAACAGTTTGAAACGAGGCTCTCCAAAAACTCCTCCGCCATATCTGCACCTGTTAAAACGCATCTCTCCTTGTAGTTTCCACCTCAAAACCTTGAAAACCCCCTTCCAGGACCACAAACCACCACCTCTCTCCAGCTGCACAGCCTCCACATACACATTCACAGGCTTGCAACAAAAAAAAAAAAGGAAAGGAAAGGAAGAATATGTTGCAGCTTGTGAAGCCTCTTACAGGCAAACGGATGCACATGGATGCACCTGCTCCTCCATATAGTTCCAATAAATACAAATAAAAAATAAAAACACCTCCTGTACTCCAGTTTGCAGCAGAAGAAGAGGAAGGTAAGACGTGCAAAAAGGTGGTGGTGGGGGGGAAGCGAGCCTGTGTCCCTCCCCGGATGGTGATGGGTAGGACGGGCTGCATGGGAATGGCCACCGGCTCCCGGTTCCTCCCCATCCGAGGGCTTTTTCTTGGGCTCCTCCAACAATACCGGTGTTACCGAGGCGGACGGCGAGAGGGAGTGGGGACGGTCTTCTCTTGGTACTGAATTTGAATAAACACCACGGGGTGATAAATGCCCATTGTGCTGGAGAAGTAATGAATCTGCACTGTCTCCATGACACACATACACACACACACACACACAGAGCGAGAGAGAGAGAGAGAGAGAGAGAGAGAGAGAGAGAGAGAGAGAGAGAGAGAGGGAGAGACCAGCAGCTGCGAATGAAGGACCAGCAACCCTCTTAAAGACACAACGCTCTTATTTTTTCGCTCAGGCCAATTACAATCAAAACTCTGTTAACCTTCCACATCTAAAAAAAACCCCACAAATGACGTTTCCCTTTTTGCTGCTGTGCAAAGATGAGGAGACAACTGGAGCTGTGTGGTGGTGAGGTTCAATCAGAGACTGTAAAAGTTCGAATTTGTGTTGTTTCTTTGCTGTTTTTATCAGATAACATCCACCAATATTAACAAAATCAATTATACTTTCAAAAAAGCCTTAATTTATGTTTTTTCCCTTTAACTTTATCGAACTTCCATCACTCTAATGTATAATTTACGATTTGTCAGTCCAAAAAAAAGCTAAACTCTATTCTGAAAATAAAAGGATAAAGGCTGACCTCCAGAAACCAATATAACCAAAATCAATTCTACATTCAGAAAAGCATTAATTGATATTTTTTAATTCTTTAAAACACATTTTCTTCATATAACTTACATCAGTTACTGTGATGTGTACTATGAATTTGCCTAATAAAGTTTTATGTCAGTTTTAAAAGGTGAGTTTACCCTGCTGGCTTAACAATAAACTTGAACTTAAAGTGGAACTATTTATTGGTTAAAGTCAAGTTTATATTTACAGACATATGCAGATTAATAAGGATCTTTTTGTAAAGTGTTGATGAAATACGAAATGAAATAATATAAATAATTAATAATTAATAAAATGTTTAAGCTGTAACTTAAACATTTTATTAATTTATATTATATATATTTATATTTTATAAATATTATTTCATATATGAATTCAAAAAAGGCCTAGCAACCAAAATAGTTTGGATAGCTTTATTGATATGAACAAAATAAACATTTAAAGTAATAATCCATGACATTTTCATATACATAAATGTCAGTTTTGCTACTCTCTGTAACGCAACAATGATCAACCTCTAGTCAGGTCATGAAAGCTTTAATATTTTCTGTGTCTTTCCTGGGAAAAACAACAAAAAACACATTCTGTTTTCAGGTGCTAGGTCGAAAAAAGTTGAGAGAAAAAAGAAAACGCAGGACCTGCAACGCTGCACCTTTATTAATAAATATAGAAAACAGACATTTCAGACATAACAGGCCTTCAGGTCAGGACTAGAGCACAGGGCCTAGAGAAACTTTAATATTATGATGTATGTTCGTCCTGGATCAATGTAGCTAGCTAGCATCAGACTCGTTAGTGCAGCTATATAGTTTAACATGCTGAGACAATATTAGGGAGATTGTAATTCAGGAACAGCTAAAGGTGTAAAACAGGTCAAAAGGTAATATTACTTTACTGGTAGAGGAATCCAACTATCCAGCTGTATACTGTTAGCTGATGTCATGGAGGATTTAACAAATTTATATTTTAATTGGTTTGTAAAATAATGGAAATTCAAAAAGATTTACCAACCTGTCATCTTTAAAGAAAATTGATTTTCTGTTTACCTTTAGTGCTGGTCTGTATTTGGTTGCTATTTGAAATACCCGCGTATTCCCTCAAGTCGCAGCGTTGTGACAGCCAATGAGGTAACCTCACACGTGATTGGTTGGTTTGACTTACAGTCTTGGACAAATGTTCTTGTTCGAGGAACAACCGGGACCCTTGGAAATCAGATTGTGCGAAGAAGAACTGGGTAGTTAGCATGAGCAGCGATAGCCACCGTGGCTGAACAGACAAAGAAAAGAGCGCCACCTACAGGAACTCAAACTCCATCAACAGGAAATCCAAGGAGAAAGACGTCACAGTACTGGACACACTGTTTGATTGACAGGTGATCTCTGGGAGGAACAGTGAGGAACACCACAGTGAGGAACACCACAGTGAAGAACACCACAGTGAGGAACACCACAGTGAGGAACACTACAGTGAGGAACACCACAGTGAGGAACACCACAGTGAAGAACACCACAGTGAAGAACACTACAGTGACGCTGAGAGACAAAGATGGAGACTCAATAAAACAATGAAGAACAATGAGTCCCACGTAAAGAGTGTATGACTGTATGTGGGTGACTCTTCTGAAACGTCCTTGGCAGGTCGGCCTCCAGCAGGTGCACCAGGCTAGAATGGGAAAGGCTTTCCACAGAAACACTAAAGGTTATTACACCTAATTTAGCACTCTGTTCTAGACAGATATTCCTCCTGGACCTAGCTAAACATCTGAACATCTTTTAAATGAACGTCAAGCCTGCATGTTGACCTGTTCTTCATCATCCCAGCCCATATATACGGCACGGTAACATTACTGCTTTATAGTGGCAACTGGCAACCTCAAAATCTCATGTTGGAAACTGTTTCCCTTCTACTGGGGAATCAAACCCCTCCTATCTCCCTCATTGACTCTCATTCTGTTTCGTTTCCTAGTACTTCCCTCTTCCATGGTCATTGTAAGAGTTTCTAAGGCTCTGAACTTGGACCTCCATACTATTGGCTGCTGGTAATAGTAGTATTAACAATAGACCGATATATTGGTGTGGAGTTTCCACCCTGACCACAGTCTGGAAAACCTGACAGGAAATGTTATTTTCTTTGCACATTTTAGTTTTTCATGTAATTTGTCAATAATGTGTTTTGCAAATGTATTCTTCATTTAAAGGCAGTAATGTACCCCAGAGTTTCCCTACCACTGAATAGTGGGGGGGGGGGGGGGCATTTTGGGGGAAAGACTGAATACTTTTCCTGAAAGATGATCGAATATCAGCAGCTTCAAAACCCATATCCATCAAACCCCAGTTGGTAATATAGGAAAGCTTCTTCTTCTTCTCATTGTGCGTCACTGTGGATAAGAGCGTCCTGCTCAATGTGAATGTGGTCAGCTAGCTCCCCTGGATAAATGATCCAGCAGCAACCCCTCATTCCCCTCCGGAAGACGTCTCAGTTGATTCCCTCCGTTGCACTCCCTCGGCTGTAGAGTGAGTTAACATTTCCGTTGCTGGGAACATCTTCGCACTGTGGATGCTCATTTGCCTCTTAAAGGGCCTGCCCGCTGCTGCCTTTTCATGGCCCTGTAAGAATAATTTAGTGCGGGAGGCCCGAGATCACTGGAGATTATGGCTATGAAAGGGGAAAGGACGCGTTATTAATGCTTGCTCATCGGAAAAGCGAATGAGAAAGGATCCCCAACAGGCCTCGCTTCACTGTAACCCACTCCTCGATGCCCTGGGAAACCAGGATGGCATCACTCTATTCTGTCATGGTGGGAAAGAAAGACCTATAGTAATCCTAGAATAAATTGTAGAAGGATACTCTACAGAAGTCTACACTAGTAATATTATAGTAATACCACAGGAGCTATAATGTATAATAAGACACTGTAAACTCACCACTGACTACCACAGACTCACTGTACATCACTATAGGAATATTACAGTGATGCCATGAGAGGTAAAAATACCAGAATGTATAGTAAAGACACTTTAATACCACAAAGACACTGTAAGTCACTATAGGAATATGACAGTGATACTATAAGAGGTAAAAAATACAGTGTACAATAAACTCACTATTGAGTACCAGACACATTCTGAGTCCCCACAGGAATATTATGGGTTTATAGTGATACCATAGGAGACAAAAACACCATGAGGTCACTACAAACTCTCTGTTGAGAACCTGTTAGGGAACAGACAAATAAGTTACATGACCAAAAACTTCTCAGATAAAAGTTGAATTTGAGGGGTCACCTGGAACATGTTTCCTGGTTTTCAGTAAAAACAATCCCCTTCTTAATTTACTCTCACTGGGCTGAAGATAACGAGATGAAACTCCCGGCAGGCCCTCGCTGTCCCGCTGCAGCGACAGCAGGACTTCCCAGACTTCCTCTTGTCAGATAGGAAGTATCAGACTGCAGACGCCCACTTTCGTCTCAAGGAATAATCTGAGAATCACAGAACTGTTAATGCTAGGATTAGCTCGATACATCGGTTTGCTGATATTGGTCTTTTACTAAATACCAGCTGGTCAGTGTCATCCATGATGGAGGTTTCCCCCTCGGATCCTCTTCCTCCGTTAGACCTCATCATCTGTGATGTTCATTACAGGAGTTATTTTGTGATGAAGTGGTGAACCCACTTTCCCTAAACCTGCCTCGACTATTTCTAATTTTCTACATATTCTGGTCTAGCTAGGCTGCTGCATTGCATTCTGGTCTATCTAGGCTACTGCATTGCATTCTGGTCTATCTAGGCTGCTGCATTGCATTCTGGTCTATCTAGGCTACTGCATTGCATCCTGGTCTATCTAGGCTACTTCTTGCTACTAGTCTGATTTCAGTGGAGAGTGTTAGTGTCCCATGACGATCTAAATGCTGTTCCAGGGGCTTTTCAACCCGACAAGAATACAATTCTGGCATGAAAACAGAAATACTTAAATATTTGTACAAAATACTTCAATACTTCAAAATACTTCAATACATAAATATACTGTAGGTATGGGCATCAAACCCCATCAGCAAACCCTGGTCTGTAGTGTAGGTGAGGAGGTGACAGTGGAGACCCAACATTAAAATGACACTACAGCTCACTTTGCCAGGGCCCCCTGCCGGTCCCCGGACCGCAGGTTGGGAACCACTTATGCATTCAGCGATGTCACGCTGTCGGTTTGACCTCATCCCTCGACTCCATCTGAGAATCAGAGTTAGCCCACTTTTACTGTTGGCCCACTCCCACCTTTAACACCACATGCCAATACAGCAGGGTTGCTAGGTAGCCGGGCCGGTGGCCTGAATGAGGGACTGGTCAGAGGGAGCCTGGGGCAGGCGGTACCAGTACACCCAGTACAACCAGTACAACCAGCACACCCAGTACACCCAGTACAACTAGTATTACCAGCTGAGGCTTAAGACTTAAGACAGATGGATTCTAATCAGGTTCAATACTACTACTAATACTACTACTACTGCTGCTACTACTGCTACTAATACTACTACTACTACTGCCACTACTACTAATACTACTATTACAACAACTACTGCTACTACTACTATTTAAGTACTATAAGTGTCATCTTCAACGTGTTTGTAGTTTGGGACGAAATACTGACATTTGTATTAAGCCTCTGAAACACATTCAGACCAACATGGGACACTAAAACTCTCCACTGAAACCAGACTGATGACGTTCTGCTAGGTGGTTACCAGGCGTGAGGCAGGTCTCACGTCGGTCAACCCTAACCAGCAGTGTGTGCCAGTGTGCCAGTTGCTGCCCAGAGTTCAAATGAAACGTTGGATTTCCCCTGTGACCCTGATTCAGACTGTACTGAGGTTTGATTCAGACTGTACTGAGGTTTGATTCAGACTGTACTGAGGTCTGTTTCAGACTGTACTGAGGTTTGATTCAGACTGTACTGAGGTTTGATTCAGACTGTACTGAGGTCTGATTCAGACTGTACTGAGGTCTGTTTCAGACTGTACTGAGGTTTGATTCAGACTGTACTGAGGTCTGATTCAGACTGTACTGAGGTTCTGATTCAGACTGTACTGAGGTTTGATTCAGACTGTACTGAGGTTTGATTCAGACTATACTGAGGTTTGATTCAGACTGTACTGAGGTTTGATTCAGACTGTACTGAGGTTTGATTCAGACTGTACTGAGGTCTGATTCAGACTGTACTGAGGTCTGATTCAGACTGTACTGAGGTTTGATTCAGACTGTACTGAGGTCTGATTCAGACTGTACTGAGGTCTGTTTCAGACTGTACTGAGGTTTGATTCAGACTTTACTGAGGTTTGATTCAGACTGTACTGAGGTCTGATTCAGACTGTACTGAGGTTTGATTCAGACTATACTGAGGCTCGCCTACCGGCCCGGTTGCAGGCCGCTCGGTGGGTGTTGTGTCTTTGCAGAGTTAGCACATCTGTGAGCTTTAGTGGGAAGACCCCCCAACGGGAGGGGTGGGGGGGGCAGTGGGACCCATTCCTGAATACATTTAAAGCCTCCTCTATAAGCCCGGGTGTCCAGCCCCGCCGCTGACCTCTGACCCCTCCAGAGAAAAGTTATTGAAGCCTCTAGTGAGGCTGACCAGTGAGAGGGGCTGGGAAAGTGCCCTGATGAAGGCAAGGGGTGGCTGGAGGGGGTCAGAGCAGAAAGACGGGGGTTTTCAGGAGGGTGAGGGGTGTTGAGGGGTGTTGAGGGTACAAGGGGGGGGGGGGGGGGGGGTTTGTCATAGAGTGGATAAGTTTCCTTTGACCCCCCCTCCCCTATCTCCCTGTCCACAAGTGTGTCCCTGCTGCTATTGTGACTGCGAGCTGCGGCAGGACAGAAGGCCTCAAACAACCCGGGTCTTAACAATGTTTGGCCCCTTTTGTTTCTGGCTCCTTTCTTCAGTCTCCATCGCAATCTACCGGCTCCTTTGTATTGATTTCCCTCTTTCAGCGGCTCCTCGGCCTCTTTCCGCAGTTTTATATGCTCTTTTCTGGCTTTTTGTTTGACCCCCCCCCCCACGCCCCAACTCCACTCCCCCAGCCTGGTATTCACTGCGGTGTGAGAACTCAACACACCTCTCGAATGGATGCAACTCGTTAAAGACACCTGATTGATGCAGAGTGTGATCAGTGACATCAGAAGGATCAATATGAGACAAGACGAGGTGGAGAGCTGCAACACTGGAAGACATCTTGTTTCCTTCTTGACTTTTAAAACACACACACACACACACACATCACACACACACACACACACACACAGCTGTTGTTGTGACACTTCACTTTTATATCAAGTAGAAAATGTGAAATGTTGATTGAATCCAATGGAAAAAAAACACTCATCCTGTTAAATGGCGGCCATCCCATCTCACCGTGATCCAGCCAGCCTCTCATCCTCCATCATACATGATCACTCAGGAATACACGTCATGTTTTCACTTCAGTTCGAGGACGCTCCTCTATGGTGGTCTAATGTTTACTCTGCTTATGAAACCCTTCACCACCTGGTGGGTAGAGCCACAAAACTATGATCATCTGCCTTTTGGAGATACAAGGTTTCCACCAGACAGCGACGATGTATTTTTAGGCACTTGCACTTCTTCCTATTAGCTGCTTGAAGCTCATTCTACTGTTGCAGTCGCCGTCAGTCGATCTGGACCAGAGCTAAACGCTAACATCACCCCACCAGGTTTACTCCACCGTTACGCTTCCAAGGACAGGATCTACCTCCCGATGACCCGTTACGGATCAAGGACAGGATCTACCTCCCGATGACCCGTTATGGATCAAGGACAGGATCTACCTCCCGATGACCCGTTACGGATCAAGGACAGGATCTACCTCCCGATGACCCGTTACGGATCAAGGACAGGATCTACCTCCCGATGACCCGTTACGGATCAAGGACAGGATCTACCTCCCGATGACCCGTTACGGATCAAGGACAGGATCTACCTCCCGATGACCCGTTACGGATCAAGGGACAGGATCTACCTCCCGATGACCCGTTACGGATCAAGGACAGGATCTACCTCCCGATGACCCGTTACGGATCAAGGACAGGATCTACCTCCCGATGACCCGCTATGGATCAAGGACAGGATCTACCTCCCGATGACCCGTTACGGATCAAGGACAGGATCTACCTCCCGATGACCCGTTACGGATCAAGGGACAGGATCTACCTCCCGATGACCCGTTACGGATCAAGGACAGGATCTACCTCCCGATGACCCGTTACGGATCAAGGACAGGATCTACCTCCCGATGACCCGTTACGGATCAAGGACAGGATCTACCTCCCGATGACCCGCTATGGATCAAGGACAGGATCTACCTCCCGATGACCCGTTACGGATCAAGGACAGGATCTACCTCCCGATGACCCGCTATGGATCAAGGACAGGATCTACCTCCCGATGACCCGTTACGGATCAAGGGACAGGATCTACCTCCCGATGACCCGTTACGCTTCCAAGGACAGGATCTACCTCCCGATGACCCGTTACGGATCAAGGACAGGATCTACCTCCCGATGACCCGTTACGCTTCCAAGGACAGGATCTACCTCCCGATGACCCGTTACGGATCAAGGACAGGATCTACCTCCCGATGACCCGCTATGGATCAAAACGTTTTTTTTTGTCATAATTACTAGATAGAACACAGTTGACAGTCTGGGTCTCAACCCTGATCACACTGAATGTGTCCCAGGCTATAACCATGTTTCATTATTGATTATTGGCATATCACATCATTTCACTTCATATCACTTCATGTAGAAAACAGAGCTGATACTAGATACTAAACATTACTTAGTAACTGATGGATGGTGGATCTATTTTCTACTTCCTGTTGTTGATTGTTGTGTTATCATCACGGTGCGTCCCCAGATGTGTCTGTGTCTCTTTACTGTAACTCGTTTTAACCCACAGCATAAATATGATCTCAGTAAAGGACCGGTTCTGACATCGTCCCAGAGTTCAGTTCAACGCTCATGTCCATCTTCAGCTGTGGACGGAGAGGCTGAGCGCTCCCTCTCCGTCCTCTTCTGTGCTGCTTGTGCTCCCCCTGGTGGCGAGGAAGGGGACTGGCCGTCCTGGTGGGTGAACTGGGAGAGCAGGAGGTCGACGCTCTGGTCCAGAACGAGGCCCAGAAGCTGCTGCTCCTCCCGGGAGAACCGGCCCAGGACGTGGCGCTCCACCGACGTTCTCCCCGCCGGTCTGCCGATGCCGACTCGCAGCCGGGGCATCACCTGGAGGAGAGACGGGGCGACGCGTCACGCCGCGGTTCGCTGGGTTACAAACCGGCTTTAATTCCCCAAATCAAACCAGACAAAACCTCAACATCACTAATAAAACGTTAAATGGAAGTAAAAAAGATTATCAGGAATAACAAAGAAAAGAATAAAATAAAACATTTAAAAATGTAATTAACAATGACAGAATAGAAACCAGTGGAAACACATCATACAGAATAGAAACCAGCAGCACGTTGAGTGGAGGGTTACTCACATCGGTCTGAAGACAGTCCACACAGGACCGGACTCCGTTATGACCTCTGTCAGGAAGGAGAACTGGGGTCAGAGTTCATACTGTCAACAACAGGGTTTCAACACTAACCCTAGCAGTAGGTAAGTGCCCCTATAGGGGAGTATAGGGTCATGAGTCCCGGCCTGTGGGTCTGGCTCCCCTACAGGGTTACGGTTAGTCCACTACAACAGTTTGCTGGGGATTGAACTCGGAAGGTAATCGTCTCCGCCCATCCCATCCAACATTTCACTGGCTGGAGGAAAAAGATTAGCAACAAATTCCCAAAACTATAAGCAACATGTTCCACTTTCCCAGGCCTTGAAAACACAATCTTTGAAACGTCTCCAGGACTGTAGGAACCCTGTCACGCTCTGAAAACAGAGGGAGCAGTAGAAACGGTAAAAGTGTAAAAACCGACCTGGCGCTTCCTCCGTGTTTGATGGCGACCTTCCCCAGAGGTTTGTCCAGCTCGTCGTGGACCAGCAGGACGTCCTCGGGCTCGACGCCGTATTTACCCGCTACAGAGGAGGAACGGCCAAACGCTCAGATCAATTCAGCATCACTTCTTAAAACGCCGACAACACAGACTGCTTCGTTTTACGTCTTAGTCCATCTCAGGATGCTCCGATGCCACGAGACACAAAACTAACTCTTTCTGGTTTCACTTTAATTCAACTTTATTTCTCCCTACAGAAGAAATGTATTTTAATGGAAAACAAACAATGAAAAACAAAGGAATCAAATCCCATTTCTTTATGGAGCGCTTTTACCAAAACACGTTATATGGTGCTTTCAGGAGCAACAAAGGACATAAAGATAGATAAGAACAAACACATTAAAGTGTCAACGTATGAAGGCAGCGTTGTGCCCGAGCTTCTGTTTGTTAGCGCGCGCACGCGCGCACACACACACACACACACACACACACACACACACACCCTCTGACCTCACCTGCTTTGGCCACTGACACTCCATTGACGTTCATCAGCAGCTTGGGACGGAGAAGCACCACTTGTGTGTGCTGTATCTCTGAGACGATGACCTCACCGGACACGTGCTTGTCGCCGTGCCAACGGTCAGCCACGCCGAGCCGGGCGGCGAGGGCGCTGAGCACCGCCATGCCGACGCTGTGCCTGGTGCCCTCCATCCCCGGGTTACCCAACCCCACGACCTGACGACGACACGACACACACATGGGCACGGCTGGAAGTAACTCATTACAATTACTCTGATTACTCGCGTTGAGTAGCGTTTGTGTACTTGTACTTCTTTTGGAGTTTTTTTAATACTTTTGAGGAACATTAATACGAACTTATCCATGATAGTAGCTTAGTTAGCATCCATCCAGCTGCAGTACTACTGGTTTGTGGTAGCCTGGTTGTTGCTAGCTAGCTTTGGGGGAAATTGGTCCGTTGGTCAATTTACCCTTCATGTAACAAAAAACACCATCAACTCTTTTGTCACATTACCAAAAGTCTTCTTACGTTAGATAATGCTAGTTAACGTACTTCATGCTAACATGTTAGCATGTGACCAGGACAGAGGACTCGAGAGGAGTCCATGTGTACAAGATAATGCTTTAATTGTCGTAGACGTCTACTACACTTTCACTTTTAGACCCCATGTAGCCTTGCCTTTGAACCATTTAGACGTCTTTTAAACGGATAATCAGTGTAAAATTACTCAGTAACATGTAAAAGGACAATTTCCCAAAAAGTCGGTGTAGTCCTTTAAAATATGATGGAAGATTGGCAAGGACAGAACGCCGGTCCCGACAGGGGATTTCACGGCACTGAATCTATACCACATCCATCATATCCATCATATATAACCTATAAAGTACTGATTGTAGGCCAGGTATGGCCACAGTACAGTTCTGATGCTGTATCTTCACATACGAGGTCCAGTTTGGTTTGGTACTCGCTCAGTGGCCTGATTTTAAATCCTTGAGGGAAATGAGGCACCAGTCCACATCAAACTCTGAGCGAGGCTAAAAATATCTTTCCCCTGAATCAGTTGAGCCAGCAGACAACACACGATGTTCATAGATGTTCATAGATGTTCATGCTGCTCTCCCTTAATCTCTACGTATGGGGGAGAAACGCTGCGTTGAATCCTGCAGGTTGATGTTTCCTTGCTCATCGACACACATAACTTGAGACCTTTCCCAAACCGGTCCGGTCCGGTCCTCATCTCGGCTCACATCCAATCTGAATGAAAACTGGTTTCCACTGCTTACTGCCACCCGGAATAACCACATTTAAAAAGATGATATTTTAAGTGCTGCCTGCTGGATTGGATGAGTAGTGGATATAATAACCTGATATAATAATAATTGACCCTTCATGTAACAAAAAAACAACAATCTATCTAATAATAATAAGAATCATCTGTATTTGGTATGTTTGTAACTTTTAACCTCAAATGTTGGCATGAAGTTTGACGTGTCGTTCTCTGACAGATTAAGAGAAAGTCTGTATTGGATTCTCTAGTTTCAGTCAGAGAGCATCCAGCTACATAACTGAGTTGTTTTTTCTTTCAACTATACTTTTATATATTTACACTTTATATATTTGTCCCTTTCTGATGTTGGTTATCTTGTTCCTGTTATTGACTCTTCTTCATGACCCTAACCTGTTTTAACCAGGATTGTAAAGCGCTGCAGGTTACGATGTTACAATGCTGTTAATAAACTTTGATTTAGTTTGATGATTGGGTTGATCTGTTGGTTTAGTTTAAAATACAGTAAAGATGGATGTGGATTTTTAATGCTGAAACAAGTAAGAGACAAATATCCCACTGAACTTTAACTAAGTAATTCTGGTTCTTTTAAACTTCATTCAACACATTGGTATTAAGCCTGTGACCGTGGCGGCAGGGTGAAGGAGGAGTACATAAACACACAGACCACTTACAACCACTGCCTGGTACTGGTGGTCCTGGTACTGACAGTGGCAACAGGAATACTATAGGCCACACTGTATTGAGCTCAAGCTGTAACCTACTGCTGACACACATCATGTTTTGTATCCAACTACTAACTTTTTCTTTTTCCCAGTGGGAGACAAATGTAAGAGTATATGTATTGAATTATTGTGTTTTTTCAGAGACTCCAGCAGGGGCATCAATTCATTTGCCACCAGAACCTCCAAGCCTGCTAATACCGCTCACTTTCTGGGGCCCAAATTGACCAAATGACCAGATATTATTATCTGGTCAATATTAAATGTAGGTCACTTGATTAGTTATGGCTTCCAAATGGATTTCTGGCCATTTCTGCTTGACCTTTGCTCTCCATTATAATGGAAACAACTACAAGATCAGGTCTGGACTCACTCACTTATACTAAACAACATTAAAAAATCTGGCAATTCATTGCGGCCCTGCTTATCGGTCAAAGTACATTCCACATAAAACATGGATCAAGAGTTAGGAGCCACTCTTCAGTCCGACATACATCCAATCCACCATATAGCACATACTTCAATAACCTTTCAACCTGTAGACCTGCTCACATCGCTCCCTACCGCCCTCCATGGTGCGTTCTGGTGGGAGATTGTGGTAATCACAGGCGAAACACATCTAAAGGGGAATTTTACTGAGTTAAGAGCTGCTTGGTTGATTATATGTAAGCCGAATTAAGAAGTGGCTCCTACTGATTAATATTATATGAAATGTGTACTTTTGCCGACAGCAAGGCCACTTTAAATGACAAATTTGACAGTTTTCTCAATGGAGTTTGGCGTCATGCTCTCACAAGAGAACTGTGCGCATTGGGACGTAAAGTTAAAGCTATACATACAATACAAATCGTGTTACACCGGAGTGTAAATGCAGGTGATGTGTCAGTAAGGGGCTTTATTTGACTACTTACCAGCCTCCGGCGGCCTTGTGTGTGTATTTCTGCCTCGGCGCCCATCACGGGAGAAAACGGCTCGATCAGCAAAACTCGGTTTATCACTCTTGTTAAAAGTCGTCGCATTGTCACAAAGTTCAGCAGCTTCTTGAAAAAGTGTGACACACAACGACAAAATCTACTGATAATTGTGACTTTTTTCATTCGGGCGAAAAAAAACAAGTTTCGTATGGATACATTTCAGTTTTTAAGACCAAATTTCCCAAAACGACTGTTAGTCCTCTGAGACTCGACTTAGGTCTGTGTGACTGGGCTGCTTTCTCACTGGATCAGCGGTTGAATTTAATACTCTAAATGCTATATTTACCTTTTAACGTGTTGGATTTGCTATATGGGACTTTTTATTGCACAATTTTCCGACTTTTCCAGGAACTTCAACCCCACTGTTACATGTTGTTCATGTCACCGTGTAAAGCAGGTATCTTTCAATGACACTGTGGCTAGTTAGCTTACTGTACCTTGTTGGCTAACTCAGACAGCTTAAAAGCAGCGAAATATTTCAATCAACCATCAAAGTACGTTCATATCTTTCTCAAATGGCTAGACTAATTGATACTATCCAATAGAACTTCTGTTTAATGTGAATGACGATCTATTTCTTTGGTTTTTATCTACTGAAAGACTGCGACTTCTTCTGCACTATTCCTTCTTCTTCTTTTAGTTTATTGGCGGATCGCAAAGCAACATGAAAAGTGCATATCGCCACCTATTGTACCGGAGGGTGCAGCGTCACGGCTCTCAATCAGATTTTTACTAAAAACATGTCTATATTCTATTTCCTAAATCTGTTTTTGAAATAAAACCGATTAGTGGCTTTTTCATCTCCCATGCAGGTACCTTACTTACTCAGTTTATTTCTCAAAATGTCCCTCTCTGTATTATATTTATAACAGTTATATGAGGGAACATGAGCTAGACCTGACATGCTTTTCTACACTCAAAAGGGATTTGGGTGACCAAGGCTGAGACAGTCAATAGAGGACAATATGAATTGTATGGTGCTTCAGAGTCCATATTTATTAGTAGTAATTATTGTATGCTGTGAAACTTTAATACTGCAGATTGATAAGGAGATACTAAACAGAAAAAAGAGATATTGATTACTGTTAACTTAACTTTCCCCAACACTGCTCTTAGGTCATGATGGCACGTGGTTGAGAACCACTGGCCTAAAGCTTCTTAAAGCACATTCACAATGAATTAAAAAAACACTTTGAAACAGTCAGTTGCATACAGTTTTATTTGCAATATAGAGTTGTTGGAAATTCAAAGTTCATTGCCAGTTCAACAGACTTTATGGTAACACTTTATTTGGATTGTCCAATGTTGATGCTCAACATTTTATCAGGTGACAAAAAGTAGATGTTCAACAAAGTATGACTTGTCTATTTGCTGCAATTCTACAGACTATCTTGACATTAGACTAACCCTAACCCTAACATGAGCCTATTTCTAACCCTAACATGACTCCATTTCTAACCCTAACCCAGATAGTGAATATCTATAGACTACATTTCACACTATTGTATCACCTGAAACTCCTACTAGACCTTTTAGTGACACATTAGTCACTTGATAGTAAGTTGATTATCAGCACTGGACTATCTACATGAAGTGTGACCGACGTTTCTCTCAGTCCTCGGTGGGGTAGCAGGGAACAGCATCAGGGACCGGCTGGCATCTCTCCACCACGACGTTGATCTCCCCAACCCTCAGCCCGTCGTAGGTGCCTGTGATGGTGGTCCAGTGGGTGTCGCCGTTGTGGTTGGTCCGGCTCAGCCTGCCGGTGAAGGGGATGTCGGCCGTCATCTTCCTCCCGTCCATCCTCGCGGCGCAGGAGTGGTTGGGCGGGACCAGCAGCTCCACAGAGATGGAGTGACTGATGGTTTCCACCATGGTGGTTCCCTCTGAGAAGGTCACCGTCTGCTCCTTGGTAAAGTCCACAGTCCCTGGGCCCAAAATGGGCACCTTGGCTTTCATGGTGGTCACAGAGCCATTGTGGGTCTCTCTGCCGATGTCCCAGGTCTTCTCCACTGTGCTGATCTTCTCCAGCCTGACCATCTTCTGCACACTGTTGCACTCCAGGTTGGTGACCTTGGTGAGCTGCAAGGTCTCTGGAGGGAGATGGAACAGCTCCATCTGGTCGATGGCGTACTTCACGTCGGAGATGTGCTGGCTGTAGCCGTCTCTGTTGATAGCCAGGACCTGGTAGCTCTTGTACCAGTACTCATCGCCCTCCCAGGGCAGGAAGAAGGCCTCATGTTGGGTCACAACCTTGCCAAGACCGTACTTGTTCTTGCCCACGTAGATGTCCTCTCCAGGGCAGGTTTTGACAGCGTGCTGGGGGACGGATCCGTGCGAATCTTCGATCCACTCCAGGAACTCAAACTTGTCCACGTTGACCAGCACTTCAAACTTGGAGGATGTATACTCTTTGTCGGCGTAGGGGTACTGGCAGAAGTTCCCTTTGCTGGGAGTGTAGAAGCCGGCCTCGCAGTTGACTTTGCACACATAGTCGGTGCGTCCGGTGTAGCCGTTGAAGATGGCGACAGCACCGTTTGGAAGGGAGCCTTCCCACTTGACCCACTTGAGGTTGACGTTCTCCACAAACGCGGGGAAAGGGTTTGAGGTTATCTCTCTGAGTTTGGGTGAGTTGCTGATTTCCAGAGACGGGACAACATCTTCCAGCTCGGGGTTAAGCCAGGGCTCTGTTTGATGAGAGGGGGAAAAACTTAGATAGTAGAACTGGTGTATATTGACAAAGAACATTAGAAGAGTTTATTATCAAAACACTACATCCATTTTAGAAAGAAAATCATTAGCTGAAGTTAAGTATTCTGCATCTCTAAACTACAGAGTATCCATTCTCAGGACGTAAGTTACCTCCTATCCCCCTAAAAGCATCAAGACAAGATTTTATGCTACCGATCCATTTTGTAAGAGTAGGTGTCACTTTTTTTAAAATGGTGGATATCTTATTTAGGAATGCATTTTTGACCAAAACAACAATATTTCCCATTAGATTCAAGATTCAAGATTCAAGAAGTTTAATTGTCACATACACACACGAGGTGTGTAGTGAAATGCAAAGTGGCAATGCTCAGCAGAAATGTGCAAAATAACAGGTTCACACTATTTACAATAAACAGTTTTTAAGAGCTCTATATAAAAAAAACAACACAATATTTACAATAAGAGCACTTTATAAAAAAATATAGTAAAAAAAGGGAAAATTGTATGTATAATATAAATTATAAATTATAAATTATGTGTAGTCTTTACCTAAGTGTGTGTGTGTGTGTGTGCATAAGAGGGGCAGTGTGTGGGTCTTGGTGGGCGGTCCTGGTGAGGTCGGAGTTCACAGTCCTGATGGCCTGAGGAAAGAAACTCCGTCTCAGTCTCTCTGTTTTGGCAGCGTGACTACGGAGGCGCTTGCCTGACCGCAGCAGCTGAAACAGTCCGTTGTTGGGGTGGTGAGGATCCTTCATGATCCTGCAGGCTCTGGTTCTGCACCTCCTGGTGTACAAGTCCTGCAGGGTGGGGAGTGTAGTTCCAATAGTGCGCTCAGCCGAACGCACTACTCTCTGCAGAGCCTTCCTGTCCTGAGCGGAGCTGTTGCCAAACCAGGCAGTGATGCTTCCTGTCAGGATGCTCTCCACAGCTCCAGAGTAGAAGGACTGAAGGATCCTCCGGGAGACTTTGAATTTCCTCAGCTGCCTGAGGTGGTAAAGGCGCTGCCTCGCCTTTCTCACCAGAGTGTCAGTGTGTGTGGACCATGTCAGATCTTCGGTGATGTTGACTCCCAGGTATTTATACCTGCTCACCCTCTCCACAGTATTCCCATTAATCCCCAGTGGTGAGTACGTCCTCTGTTGTTGTGTCCTCCTAAAGTCCACAATCAGCTCCTTAGTTTTGGTGACATTCAGGAGGAGGCTGTTGTCCTGGCACCAGAGTGACAGATCAGCAACTTCCTCCAGGTAGGCCTTCTCGTCGTTGTTGGAGATCAGGCCCACCACCACTGTGTCATCCGCAAACTTAATGATGGTGTTACATGACTTTTATAGGACTACGACTCACTGGGTTTGTCTTGTCCTTCCTCCAGCGGTGCGACGTACAGCAGGGGGTCTGAGAGGAGGGCCGGGCTGCAGAGCTGCAGCAACAGGACAGAAACACACCACCTCATCTGGACAAACAGGAACAACGCAAAAAATACAAAATTACCACAACGGCAAAGCTACAAAGCCAGGACTCCTTAAAATGTCAGCTGAAAAGTTTATAATAAACACTTATGCCCCAAAGCACAAAAGGACCATAATATATCTGGGGGTTGATAGGGTTGTTGATCCATACCGATGACTCAGGTCCTCATACTAAACAGTGTAAAGGGTCAGTGAAATCTAGCGCCAATCTAGGTGGTTTTGTACATAATGAAGACAGTGTTATTATTATTCATACATGCATACATACATGAAAGATTATTGTCTTAGAGTAGCCATAACACATCATAAAACTTCCAGTATAAAAGAAAGTGTTTTATGGTTTTATTGCCACATACAAGACATTTCCTGTCACTTAACCCCATAAATCATATATAATGGAGCGAATCATAACATTAACCAGAAAATGACATGCTACCACGTATATGCTACCCTAGTGTCATTCAGATGTAAAGAAGCTGTTTTACCTCGACAGGTTCCTTCTGCAGTGAGACGGTGTGCTGTATGTGCTGAGGTTTAAAACCGCCCTGCAAAGTTATTGCCCCCAATAAACAGGAGAGAGAGCAGCGGTGCCCATTGACCCAGTGTTAGAATCTGAAACCACGTTGTTAGAAATGAAAATACCAAATCTGAAGAGCTGCCTTCCAAAATGAGCAAATTGAAACTCTTGGCACCAAAATCATCGGTAGATAGCTCTGCCTTGTGTGATGCTAACACTTTAGCATTCAGTATGTCAGGTAACCGTTGGCAACCAGCATCAACCTAAGAGTGAGAAAATGAGAACCTGTAGCAGCTCTGAATGATTCTGAATGAAGTTTAGTGACACATGTCTAAACCTGCCAGGATTTTATGTCTAAAATAGACATAAAATTCAACACTCGCAATTGTTTTATTTCGACAGGAAGTGAGTGAAGTTAGCCAGACAACGTTTTTGTGAAGTTATGAATCTACAGTTCATAGAATAAAAACCAACAGCAACTTCAGTTTACTAAAAGGTCCCCTAACCCTTCATTTGGATAATGCTCTTTGCCTACAGTTACTAGCATGCTATATGCTAAAGCGTTAGCATGCACACCAGACAGAGCTATTTCCCCCCGGGGATCAATAAACCTCCTAACCTCCAATCTTAACCTAATTTTAAACTACCCTTAACCTTAATCCTACACCCAAACCCTAAACTACCCTTAATGTTAACTTTAACCTTATCCCGGCCTAAACCCTTACCCTAACCTAATCCCTAATTCTAACCTTAACTCTAAACCCAAGTCCTAAACTATTCCATTAAAGAAGTGAGGACTGACAAAATGTCCTCAGGTCATCCACGTGAGGACATTATTTGTATCAGCAATCCTTTGCTGCTCCGTAACTCATGATGCTGGTTATTAAAAATACATTTGACTGAAGCCATTGGACGAGGGACGATGGTATGATGTTCAAAGTGCTAAACTGCTGTTTTCTATTTATGAGGGTGTGAGACGGGTTCAGATAAACTAGAGTAGGAACTCAGTGATTAGAGCTGTTATCGCTTGTCTGAAGACGTTACAGTGATTGTGGCTCATGGATCAAGACCTTCCCCGTTGCGTAATGTCGCCTGCTGCAAGAATATTTTCAGACCTGGCATTGTTCTCCATGGACAACCCTATCATTGACAATCCCTGACGTCAAGGCCATCTGAGTGTGTGCTTGAGCCAGATAGCTTTTATCAATTTATTTAAGCCTGAATGAGGACTCTGTGTTGAAACGAGGCAGTAAAAAGGTCCTTTACATTGATAGAGGCTTGCACAATTACACTTTCACTGTCAGCTGCTCTTGCATTCAGCTGACTGTCAAAAGCTTGCATGAACACGTCATTAATGCATCGGTACAAGTTATCTACAGCACTGTATTTGGTTGTTCAGAGCCAGTGTGTTATTTAGCTGTACATATTCAGCGTTGTGTACAGTCTGAATGAGAACAAGCAGTGATTTAGTCTCTGCCTGTTATACAGATGCAGATGGTAAACTGAATGTGCAGAGGACGGTCTTATCTTATGGAGGGGAGGTCTAACTCCACAGCAGCCTGGCCTCTGTTATTTGCTGTCTCAGAAGAAATCATTATAAATTCACTATTAAAAGACAAATGTTTAAAGTCCAAGTTTGTTCCTGCTGTACCACTGCTGTCAACATAGAACACACATACACAGTTGGCCTGATTTTCCTTGTTTTCAATGTAATACTATGATATGAGGCTGCTATTACATTGTTTTTTTATCTACATTTTTGCTGTATATTCTAAATTTTGTAAAATGATAAATGTTCATTTTTCATTTTCATATGCCGATAAACAGAAAACCATTTGAAAAGAGAATGGAAATGAAGAAATGAAGGTTAAAGGGCCACTTGATTTTTGTTATTGCACACATTTTATAAAAGCACGTAAAGTGTTTTCATGTTTTCTATCAAGCAAATGTAATGAAAACAACCAAAAGAGACGATAGATGGAATTATTTTAATTATCATACGTGATTTGTTTTTTTCATAGACATCATAGACAGATTTCATAGACATCCAATATATGTCAAATATTTTTTGGTGTCTTTTCCATCAGTCTTTCAAGGGCAAGGCTTGGCATTGGCTACAGGTTCACAGCGGTTGACCACGGCCTGGACTGATCCAAACTCGACACCATTGTACATCCCTGAGATGTACGTTGAACGGGTCTCCCCGTTGTGGTAGGTGCGGCTGAGGCGTGCCTTGTAGGGGATGTTGGCGGTCATCTTACGTCCCTCCATGCGGACGGTGCAGGAGTGGTTTGGAGGGACGGAGACCTGCACAGAAACAGAGTGGCTGACCTCCTCCCTGTAGGTTGTTCCTTGGGAGAACTGCTTCGTCTGCTCACTGCTGAACTCGATGCCCGCAGAACCAATGTAGGGGATTGTGGCAGTGATGCCAGTCGTGGTGGCCATCGTGGAGGATCGACCAATGTTCCAGGTTCTCTCCACCTCAGTCGTCTGGGACATGGTCACCGTCTTCACCACCGACTGGCACTCGTTGTTGGTGACCCCGGAGATGCACAAAGTCTCTGGGGTGTTCTGGACAATCTCAACCCCATCGATGTCGTAATTGACATAGTAGATCTTCTGGCTGTAGCCGTCCCTGTTGATGGTCAGGACCTCATAGTGCTTGTACCAATGCTCATCACCTTCACAGGGTAGGAAGAAGGCCGAGTGGTCGGTCACAACCTTGCCAAGACCGTACTTGTTCTTCCCTACATAAACGTTCACCCCAGAGGAGGTCCTGACTGAATGTTGTGGCACTGAACCCCATGAACCCTTCTTCCACTCCAGTAACTCAAAGTTGTCTTTGTTGGCCAGGATCTCAAAGTTGCTGGTGGTGTGCTCGCTGCCTGATAAGGGGTAGCGGCAGTAAGGGCCCCGACTGGGGCTGTAGAAGCCGGAGCAGGTTGAGGATTTGCAGACATAGTCGGTGCGTCCGGTGTAGCTGTTGTAGATGGACACGGCTCCGTTGGGGAGACTGCTGTACCAGGTCAGCCATTGCAGGTTAATGTTTTCGCCAAACATGAAGGAGGAAGGCTGCTCCTGCTGCTCCTGCTGCTCCTGCTCCTGCTGCTCCTGCTGCTCAAACTCAGCATGAGTCAGAAGACCCGGCGCTGCTCCATTACCGGAGATTACAGGGACCCTGTCCTCTAGGTCTGGGTTCAGCGGGGAGACTGTGTAAATGAGAGGGACAGACAGGGTAAGGGTAAAACAACAACAACAACAACACATTCAATTAAAAATTAAAATGTTAAAATGTGACATTTGCAACAGAGACTCTTGAACCCTGTACTAAATATTATGTATTATTATGTAATTGCTTTCATACTATCTATCTGTCTTTCAGTATCTATATGAGACACATCAGAAAGTTAGCAATACAACATCCAAGTCATAGAAATATAACATTATAGCATTAAAGCGTTGTAAAACAGAGCTGTATGGATTGAAGGTTTTTAATGCAAAATGGAACATTTCTAATTTGGAAAAGAAAATTACCTGAAATGAGTCAATATTTTAAAAACAAATGATTCCCTCTTCAAAGACAGATCTGTTTTGTAAGCAACAGTGTCAAGATGACTCACAACTTTAATAGTAACTATTAATGTGCTTTACTGTCAACAATGTTTTAACTGTTCAGTTAATTGACTAATAGAAGAACAGCATCATAACGGAATTACAGGATTAGAAAATTATAGATCCATTCAAATCCATCGCGGTTATGCTGAATAACACTCACCTTCACAACTGCTCACAAGTTTGTCCATGTTACGTCCCCGGTCTAGGAGTCGGGAGCGCCACATAAAATAGAAACAAAGAACGTAAATAAGTGCAAAAGTGAGCAGTTTATTTACACACAGTGATACATACAACAAGTGAAGCTGGACGTCAGGGTGAACCAATGGCCAAAACAATAAACAAAACACTATTTCCTCAATAATCTCTTACCTAAACCCTAACCGAGTAAAAGAAACAAACAAAAAGACATTTGCTAAACCTACCTACCTAAACCGAACCAAAAACAAGAGAAAATGCCTCTTCTGGATCGGCCGATCCCTGCGCTGGAAAAGCCACCTGTGGATTGACATAGATTTTAACAGGAAAAAGAGAGCTCTCACTCTCCAACACAATGAAAAATACCTCCACGTTTATATAGCTGCTTTATAGAGGAATTATAAAGCAAACCTTGCACTTTCACTTTCTCTCTGACGTGGACCAAAACATTTCCGTTGTATGACGGCCTTGATTCGATTTTGGTGGTGAGCCAGATCTGGTGATCCATAACTAGAAAACTAATAGAGGTAACTAATAGACACGATTCCCAAAACGTTTGTTTGCAGGGTCAAGAAATCAATCTAACTTACAATTCAAGTGATAGAGATGATGTATTTGGCTCTCTGAGTGCCCTCTAGGTCAGAAATGGGAAAGATTTTTGCTATGATTTTTTTTATATCCAATCTAGTAAAAAAATCTAGGTTTATCTTGCAGTTCAGTTTTATATCTTGAACTGAATAAATTTAAGGGAACTGACCAAAACCAAAGTTGCACACACTCTTTTAAACATGTAATGTCTCTCAAATCAATGCACAGTGTCCAAATTCAAACGTGTCAAGTGTCATAATGTAGTGAGTATTTGTTTCATCACGAATAGGTCATGTAGGAACATTTTAAGATATTCATATTTATTGAATGGAAGTATTTATGGAAGTTGCATAGATATGGAAGTGTAAGGGGGCGTGGGACAGGAAGGTTGCTGGCTTGAATCCCCAAACTGGTCACCAGTGACCATCAGTACAAGGCTGGTACTGGGCAGGAAAACACTATAATAAATATAAAAATATAGTAATAACACTTCTTCTTATAAGACTAATGATCAAAAATCACCTTCCTCCTTGGTGAAATATTAAAAAAGATTCAATTTAAATCAACTGGTGTTGGTCTCAGGACAACCAATGGAAACTGCGTCACGTTGTTACTTTTGCTTGTGTTGAGCATTCTTGCATTACAATCAAGGCATGAATATCCGTTTATTATCCTGTTTTTGTAACTTAATATGTTGTACTTACGTGATTGGTTTCTGGAGAGGGAGAAAGGGAAGGAGAAAGGAGCATGGGCTAGGGTGGTTGGACGATGCAGAGCTGGGGGCGTATTTGCTCCTCCTGGTAGCCTTCCTGATTGAACTTACACTAAACGCCATTTGTTGTTGTGGGAGGGGAGAGTGTTTTGTGACCCTGGCAGTGTTAGTGCCTTGCTACCCTGTGGGCAACACCAAACCATTAACAACCCTTAAAAAGTGTTAAGGGTTTAAGATGACTAGCACACTGATTAACAGCAAAATAATTACTACTACTATTACTACAACTACTACAACTACTACTTCTACAAATACTATTAGTTCAAGTTTAAGAGTTTTTTTGGCCATTTGCGACAAGTACAAGCACATTGGAATTCTCATTCCGCCAGCACTCACTATTACTAATACCAATACTACTACTATTACTGCTACACCTACTACTACTACTACTACTTTATTTAAATAGTTCTTTTGAAAACACAGTTACAAAGTGCTTTACAAAGGATAAAAAAAAAACGTTAAGAAACTTGCTGTGTGCTCTTATAGGGGAGGCAGGGTAAATTGTGCCGAATGGTCAACAGTGTTATTCCAGTCAGTACAGTCAGTTTCTCTCTCTACTCCAGTATCTCTTACTTCAATGGCCAAGGAGTGTTGTGTATCTCTGTATCGGTTGCTTCAAGGCTTGAAGGTTATAGAAGTCCTAATTCCTGCATTTATCCTGAATCTTCCTCATACATTCTATTCTCATTGTCAGATTGTGTGTGTTTATATTATGCCAATTTGCTATATTCTTGTTTCTATTATATTTTTGCATTTTTCTTTGCTGTATCCTAGTACTACTTCTCCTGCTGCAATGACTTGGTTTCCCCACAGGGATCATTACTGAAAAGATAATGGAAATAAAGAGAAAGTTAAAATGCCACTTGATTTTATTGTTGCACACATTTTATCAAACAAATACATACATGATTTGCTTTTATTAATGTATCAGTCTTTCAAGGGCAAGGCTTGGCGTTGGCCACAGGTTCACAGCGGTCGATCACGGCCCGGACTTCATCAATCTGGACGCCATCATACGTCCCTGAGATGGACGTCCACTGGGTCTGCCCGTTGTGGTAGGTGCGGCTGAGGCGTGCCGTGTAGGGGATGTCGGCCGTGATCTTACGTCCCTCCATGCGGACGCTGCAGGAGTGGTTTGGAGGGACGGAGAGCCTGCACAGAAACAGAGTGGCTGACCTCCTCCCTGTAGGTTGTTCCTTGGGAGAACTGCTTCGTCTGCTCACTGCTGAACTCGATGCTCCCAGAACCAATGTAGGGGATCGTGGCAGTGATGCCAGTCGTGGTGGCCATCGTGAAGGATTGAGCGATGTTCCAGGTTCTCACCACCTCAGTCGTCTTGGATATGGCCACCTTCTTCCTCACCAACTGGCACCCCTTGTTGGTGGCCCTGGACGTGTGCAAAGTCTCTGTGGTGTTCTGGACAATCTCAACCCCATTGATGTTGTAATTGACATTGAAGATCTTCTGGCTGTAGCCGTCCCTGTTGATGGTCAGGACCTCATAGTTCTTGTACCAATACTCAGTACCTTTCCAGGGTAGAAAGAAGGCTGAGTGGTCGGTCACAACCTTGCCAAGACCGTACTTGTTCTTCCCTACGTAAACGTTCGCCCAAGAGGTGGTCCTGACTGAATGTTGTGGCACTGAACCCCATGAACCCTTCTTCCACTCCAGTAACTCAAAGTTGTCTTTGTTGGCCAGGATCTCAAAGTTCCTGGTGGTGTGCTCGCTGCCTGATAAGGTGTAGTGGCAGTAAGGGCCCCGACTGGGGCTGTAGAAGCCGGAGCTGGTTGAGGATTTGCAGACATAGTCGGTGCGTCTGGTGTAGCTGTTGTAGATGGACACGGCTCCGTTGGGGAGACTGCCGTACCAGGTCAGCCATTGCAGGTTGATGTTTTCGCCAAACAAAGCTAATGTTCCTGTTTGATAATGAAGGAAAAATAATACATTTTAAGGTTAATGGTTTATAATCTCTGTGTTAGCAGTGAGAAACAGATTTCAGATTTTTTCCCCCTAAAATAACTTGCTTGCATTTTTAGCAGTCTCCATTGAAACCAATGGCCACAGCTAGCTGCAAAGCTAACAAGCTAAAGCCTTTTTAAAGGGGGGGGTATTGTACTAATTTTGGGCTATTTAAACTGTTCCTGGGAGTCTTTACAAGACGTTTGTGAAGTCTACATTAAAAAAAATCCTAAAACCAGCTTCTGTGGTGTGTGTTTCAGTCTCTCATTTTCTCCATTGTAAAGAACAGGCTGTTTTGAGGGCGTGAGGTGGCCAATCAGAGCAGTGCTCATTACATACAACCTACACGCAATGGCCTGGCGGAGGCGGAGAGCAGAGCGCTCATGCTGCTCATGGTAAACAAATAAGCTTGATGCAGAAATCTACCATAACCATGGCGGCCGCTCCAGAACCAACACTGAGACCGGACATGTTTGAGTCTGACCCAGAATGGGAAGAGGCAGCTGAGCGGTTCCACTTAGTTTCTCAATGATAACAATTCTGTGTAATATTGTACTTTCGTGCCTTGTGTTTGTGTATGTGGGTGTGTGAGCGACACTCTCTGCTGTAGCCGGTCTGTTTATGGCTCATGTCCATAAGCTTATTGAATACAACTTGCAGACAAGCTAGGATTGACAATTTTGTTGAGCTAGTTAGCCAATATATTATTGGATGCAATCTATTTGCATCCAAACAGCGCAGCCAAACAACCAAACACGATTGTACTAATGGTGGCTAAAGTTTACCGAGCCTGACACGTTCGACAGACTTATAAAACAGACACTGGTCCCAACAAATAACTTTAAGATGAGTCCTGACTCCAACCAATAACTTTACTTTTACTTTACTTTACTTTTAATGACTCCAGCTTTAGTTTTCTCTCTTCGTCCACGCCCAACAAGCCCGTGGCTAGCCCCACTAGCTCGTTAGCTAACTAGCAGTCGAATATACTAACCAGACTAATTTGGTAAATTAAATCAAAACATGGTGACACTTACAGATTCCAATTTTGCAGATGGGTCACGTACCTTATGAAGTGCTCCATCTTTAAGCTTCAATTTAGATGCTAATCCTGCTGTTGCTCAAGCAGTCTGAGGACTGATCATCACACACAGAAAAAACTGTAGCCGTTGCCGTTAAAAATAAAATTAATCCGCTCTGTCCTGCATTTTCGCGTGTTGGGAGACTGTGCAGGGATCTATGTTGCTGCCTGCATCCTACAAAATAATAACTGGAGAGTTGATATATCTCCTGATATGTTGTTTTAGCTTCAGTCGTCGCAAAGTAATGGTGCATTCCAGTGTACTCGGAAAAAACGGCGTCCGAATGTGATATGCGCCGATTCTATTCACTAATGGCGCTGTAGTAGTTGATGTTGAGTTTAGATGCTTGTAACATTCTGAGACTTACCATACAAACATGAGTTTGCTGCGGGCGATTATGTTTTCCCGAGCAGATGCACTGCAACACATTTAGGTTGGAAGTTAGGAATACCGACTCGGAATTATCAATTTCCGAGTACAATGGAATGCACCATAAACAGACGAGGTAAATGGGATTGGTTGTTCACCTGGGCGTGGGCATGCTCTGAGAGGGGCTGGATTATGTTAAGAAGCGCCCGTTATGACTACTTTCTGAAACGGCCTGTTTTTCTCCTATCTTTATCTCCTATCCTATCTTTATCTTTGGAAAAAGGAAAATACAGAAAAACGGGTTGACTTCCAGATTTCAAATTTTCTCAGCTACTTAGGTAAATGATTTCCTGTGGAACATGTATAAGCGCCAGGAATAAGCCGTTTTCCATAATATGACCCCTTTAAAGAAAGATCTGTGATCTCCCTTTTGAAATTTTTAATGTGCATACTCACCCATTACCTCTTGTCCTTTGTTGCTGTTTAAAGCACTTTGCAACAGCCATGTTTGATTAAAGCACTAAAAAGAAATTTGACTTGTCCTGACTAAATGCCAAATAATGGGTAATTTACCTTTTGTGTGCTGTGACAGACCGAGCAGGGCCAGCAGCACCAACACTGACAACTTCATCTGGGGACGGGAAATAGTAATAATAATAATAATAATAATAATAATAATGATAATACAAAACTTTATTTGTATACCATCTTTCATACAAAAACATGCAATGCAAAGTGCTTTACATTACGAAGTGAGTTACAATGAAAGTCCATCATGATGAACATCAATCTCTTGACCCAAGTCTTTTTCAAGACTGCTAGATTTAATTGGTGGGATATATTAACAGGGTTGTTACAGTGGAAACATGGAAAACCTGGGGGGTGTTCCACAAAGCGAGTTTACCACCTTAGCCAGGCTTATTTCACTTAGGCCGAATCCCAATTCACCCCTTAGCCCTTCCCCTCCGTTTTGCGCGTTCACGTGAAGGGGTAGGGGTGTCCCAATTCTCTTGTGATCGAGGGGTAGGGCTAAGTGCTAGGGCTACATGGCCCTCCAAACGGAGGTTTTTCAGGGGCACACTACAAACCGAGGGCTAGGAGAAATCTCCCAGAATGACCTGCGAATCAACTGGAAGATCATGGCGACCGCTACACTACCATCCAAAGTGAACCACAGATGTAGTATTTTCTTCGTTAATAAAGATTTAAAAAATATTCTAACCGTGGTATTATCTTAGTTTAATGTCGTTTCAATGTATTATAGACATTTTCTTTATAACAAGCATAACAAAAAATCGCTAGTATGCCGATGTCTCTACCTCGCTTCTATCGCCATCAGATGAACGGCAAATGTCACTGTGATAATACCATTATTGCCATAGTAATCTCCGATAACAAACTCGTCCCGTCTGTAGTAAACGTCATCGATGACGTATCAGGGTCTTGAAGGGTTGTCCCAATTCTTAGGGAGAGATTTCTACCACTACCCCTTGTGACTCTGTTCCGAGGGCCAAGCCCAAGGGCCAAGCCGAAGCCGTAGGGGTGAAAATGAGAATTGGGATTCGGCCTTAGTCTGAGTGAAATAAGCCTGGCTAAAGTGGTAAACTCGCTTTGTGGAACACCCCCCTGGAAAAGTCATGGAATTACAAAATGTGTTTTCCAGGACTGGAAAAGTTATGGAAAATGTAACATGTGCATATAGTTTTGGAAATGACTTAAAAATGTGTTACTTTTCAGTCCAACCAGTGAAATGTTGAATGTCTCAGCTCGGCTGCTTGTTGATCCACTTACCTTTGAGGAACAAAAACCCAGATCAGAAACGTCCTGATAGTATCGGTCCTGAGAGATAGTTGGAAGAAATAAGAAATAAGACCTGGACATTCACATCAGAAAGTTAAAGTTAAGTTAAAATGTGACATTTGCAACAGAGACTCTTGAAGCCTGTACTAAATATATACTATATATATATATACTAAATATGTATTATTATGTAATTGCTTTCATACTCTCTATCTGTCTTTCAGTATCTATATGAGACACATCAGAAAGTTAGCAATACAACATCCAAGTCATAGAAATATAACATTATAGCATTAAAGCGTTATAAAACAGATGTAGAGCTGTATGGATTGAAGGTTTTAATGCAAAATGGAACATTTCTAATTTGGAAATTACCTGAAATGAGTCAATATTTTAAAAACAAATGATTCCCTCTTCAAAGACAGATCTGTTTTGTAAGCAACAGTGTCAAGATGACTCACAACTTTAATAGTAACTATTAATGTGCTTTACTGTCAACAATGTTTTAACTGTTCAGTTAATTGACTAATAGAAGAACAGCATCATAACGGAATTACAGGATTAGAAAATTATAGATCCATTCAAATCCATCGCGGTTATGCTGAATAACACTCACCTTTACAACTGCTCACAAGTTTGTCCACCTCCAGTCACCTCCAGGTTTATATAGCTGCTTTATAGACGAATTATAAAACAAACCGTGCACTTTCACTTTCTCTCTGCTCTGACGTACACCAATACATTTTTCGTTGTATGACGGCCTTGATGGTGAACCAGATCTGGTGATCCATAACTAGAAAACTAATAGACACGATTCCCAAAACGTTTGTTTGCAGGGTCAAGAAACCAATCTAACTTACAATTCAAGTGATAGAGATGATGTATTTGGCTTTCTGAGTGCCCTCTAGGTCAGAAATGGGAAAGATTTTTGCTATGATTTTTTTTAATATCCAATCTAGTAAAGAAATATTGAGAATGGAGGCCTGAACAGGTTTATCTTGCAGTTCAGTTTTATATCTTGAACTGAATAAATTTAAGGGAACTGACCAAAACCAAAGTTACACACACTCTTTTAAACATGTAATGTCTCTCAAATCAATGCACAGTGTCCAAATTCAAACGTGTCAAGTGTCATAATGTAGTGAGTATTTGTTTCATCACGAATAGGTCATGTAGGAACATTTTAAGATATTCATATTTATTTAATGGAAGTATTTATGGAAGTTGCATAGATATGGTAGATAACACTTCTTATAAGACTAATGACCAAAAATCACCTTCCTCCTTGGTGAAGTATTAAAAAAGATTCAATTTAAATCAACTGGTGTTGGCCTCAGGACAACCAGTGGAAACTGCGTCACGGTGTTACTTTTGCTTGTGTTGAGCATTCTTGCATTACGATCACAAGGCATGAATATCTGTTTATTATCCTGTTTTTGTAACTTTATATGTTGTACTTTGTCCTTTATATGCTTTGGCAAAAATAAAGGATATGAAGGCCAGATGAATCACAGATTAGATTAGGGATTATTAACGAAAACAAGTCGATAAGGCTGAGACAAAGGTCATTAAATACCAACCTGTTTTCTTGTCCGTTTAAACTACTAACTAACTAACTAACTAACTAACTAACGTTACATAAACCCGTAGGAGGACGTTCATCCACAGAATCAGTTTCTAAATCTTTAAATCTCACTGTGCTTCTTTACACCCACACAGTTAAAGGGGCAATAAATAAGGTTTTTCCTGCCCCAAAGCACTAAATGACCACAATATAGGATTGATAGGATTATTGATCAATACCAATCACTCATTGATTACATGGCCAGCTGATGAGACTTCCGGCTTCAAAACTCACTTTCCGACCCACTGGAGTTTCAAGACCCTCCCAAACAGTTGGGGGTTAAATGCCTTGTTCAATCACGAGAGGCTAGGATGACAAAAAATTATTAACAGCATGAGAAAATGTGCGGGAGCATAGGTTTGGTGTAGACTCAAAGAGGTATCCAGTGATAGGGTGAAGCTCCCTAGGGCAGGTAGGAGACAGGAGAACCCCCCGGGCTGAAGATCTGACCCTTCTGGATATCTGATGGAGCCGTGATGCTGGTGGTGGCGGGGGAGGAGGTGGTGGTGCGTGATTGGTTTCTGGAGAGGGAGAAAGGGGAGGAGAAAGGAGCATGCTGGTGGTGGCGGGGGAGGAGGTGGTGCGTGATTGGTTTCTGGAGAGGGAGAAAGGGGAGGAGAAAGGAGCATGGGCTAGGGCGGTTGGACGATGCAGAGCTGGGGGCGTATTTGCTCCTCCTGGTAGCCTTCCTGATTGAACTTACACTAAGCTCCATTTGTTGTTGAGGGAGGGGAGAGTGTTTTGTGACCCTGGCAGTGTTAGTGCCTTGCTAGCCTATGGGCAACACCAAACCAGTAACAACCTTTAACAAGTGTTAGGCTTCTTTAAACTCTTTGATCCCTTATTTAACCGTTTAAGATGACTAGCACACTGATTAACAGCAAAAGCATTACTACTACTACTATTACTACTACTACTACTACTACTACAACTACTACAACTACTACTTCTACAAATACTATTAGTTCAAGTTCAAGAGATATATTGGCCATTTGCGACAAGTACAAGTACAAGCACATTGGAATTCTCATTCCGCCAGCACTCACTATTACTACTACTAATACCAATACTACTACTATTACTGCTACACCTACTACTACTACTACTTTATTTAAATAGCTCTTTTGAAAACACAGTTACAAAGTGCTTTACAAAGGATAGAAAAAAGGAAACTTGCTGCGTACTCTTATAGGGGAGGCAGGGTAAATTGTGCCGAACGGTCGACAGTGTTATTCCAGTCAGTACAGTCAGTTTCTGTCTCTACTCCAGTATCTCTTCCTTCATGTGGACTAATGGCCAATGAGTGTTGTGTATCTCTGTATCGGTTGCTTGAAGGCTTGAAGGTTATAGAAGTCCTAATTCCTGCATTTATCCTGAATCTTCCTCATACATTCTATTCTCATTGTCAGATTGCCAATTTGCTATATTCTTGTTTCTATTCTATTTTTGTATTTTTCTTTGCTGTATCCTAGTACTACTTCTCCTGCTGCAATGATTCGGTTTCCCCACAGGGATCATTACTGAAAAGATAATGGAAATAAAGAGAAAGTTAAAATGGCACTTGATTTTATTGTTGCACACATTTTATCAAACAAATACATACATGATTTGCTTTTATTATTGTATCAGTCTTTCAAGGGCAAGGCTTGGCGTTGGCCACAGGTTCACAGCGGTCGATCACGGCCCGGACTTCTCCAATCTGGACGCCATCATACGTCCCTGAGATGGACGTCCACTGGGTCTCCCCGTTGTGGTAGGTGCGGCTGAGGCGTGCCGTGTAGGGGATGTCGGCCGTGATCTTACGTCCCTCCATGCGGACGCTGCAGGAGTGGTTTGGAGGGACGGAGAGCTCCACAGAAACAGAGTGGCTGAGCGCCTCCACCATGGCTGTTCCCCTGGAGAACTGCAGCGTCTTCTCACCGCTGAGCTCGATGCCCCCACTGCCAATGAGGGGGATCTTGGCGGTGATACTGCCGGTGATGCCCAGCATGGTGGCTCGGCCGATGTTCCAGGTGAGCTCCACCTCGGTCGTCTTGGAGATGGTCACCATCTTCACTACTGACTGGCACTCATTGTTGATGACCCCAGAGATGCGCATGGTCTCTGGAGGGTACTGGAAGATCTTGACCTCATCGATGGCGTACTTGACATCGGAGATGTGCTGGCTGTAGGCGTCCCTGTTGATGGTCAGGACCTGGTATTTCTTGTACCAATACTCATCACCTTCCCAGGATAGGAAGAAGGCCTCGTGTTGGGTCACAACCTTGCCAAGACCATACTTGTTCTTCCCTACGTAGATGTCCACCCCGGGGCAAGTTCGGACCGACTGTTTGGGCACTGAACCATATGAATCCTCCTTCCACTCCAGGAACTCAAAGTTGTCTTTGTTGGCCAGGATATCGAACTCGGGGGCGTAGTACTCTTGGCCTCCGTAGGGGTAGCGACAGTAAGGGCCCAGGCTGGGGTTGTAGAAGCCGGCCTCACACTGGTATTTGCAGACATAGTCGGTGCGTTCGGTGTAGCCGTTGTAGATGGCCACGGCTCCGTTGGGGACAGAGCCGTTCCAGGTCAGCCATTGCAGGTTAACGTTTTCGGCAAACATGAAGGAGGAAGGCTGCTCCTGCTGCTCCTGCTGCTGCTCAAACTCAGCATGAGTCAGAGGACCCGGCGCTGCTCCATTACCGGAGGGTACAGGGACCCTGCCCTGTAGATCTGGGTTCAGCAGGGAGACTGTGGAAATGAGAGGGACAGATAGGCTTTATATAAGAAAACACTTGAGTGGTCCTGTTCAGAATCTCTGTGTTAGCAGTGAGAAACAGATTTCTGAAGGACTTAGCTAGCTGCAATGCTAACAAGCTTAAGCCATTTTAAAGAAAACTTTATGTGTTCTCTCTTGAAATGTTTGATGTGCGTATTCACTCTTAACATAAACATGTTTGTTCAAAGCACTTTAAAAGAAATGTGACTTGTCTTATCCTGACTTAATTGAAGAAAGAAGTAAATGAAGACATTTGTTCTCAGTGAAGAAAAATGACCAAGACAAATTCAAAACACCAAAGTTTCCATTCACCTTTTGCGTGCTGTGAGCTCTTCCTCACGATGTCCTGGAGACTGGCCCAGGACAGACCGAGCAGGGCCAGAAGCATCAACACTGACAGCTTCATCTGGGGACGGGAAATAGTAGAAAATCAGTTAGTATTAATTATTACCTGTGTATAGTATAGCAGTATAGTATGAGAGGGCATTCTGTATTGATTATGAGTAAAACAGATGATGTATAAATGATGTATATAAAACAGAGATATAGAGCTGTATAACTGAAGGGTTTTAATGAAAATGGTAGATAATTTGGATTAAATGCTACCTGAAATATATTTTAAAAAACAGCGACGATTCCCTCTTCAAAAACAGACATGTCATGACTCAGCTTTATTAGTATTCTGCTTTACTTTCGACCATTTGTTAAGAGTAATGAGATCTCATTTTGTAAATAAACTGTTCAGTTAATTGAATAATAGAAGAACAGCATTATAACAGAATTACAGGATTAGAAAACAATAGATTCACTCAACTCCATCATGATTATGTGTCGTGGGTCTAATTCACTGAACGCTGAATAGCACTCACCTTTACAGCCGCTCCCCAGTGAGGCCACCTCCAGTCACCTCCAGGTTTATATAGCTGCTTTATGGACCACTCATAAAGCAAACCATGCACTTTCACTCTGGGCTCCGATACGGACCAATAAACAGCAACTGGTCCAGTGAGTTGGTACAGAGATGAGTAGGACAGGTTTTTCTCTCAGATTTGATCGTAAAGCGTTTGTACGTACATAGTCTGATTCATCATTTTGTTTGTATCTGAATTTGTTCGTTGGTACAATCAAATCCTACAAGTGTGGAAACATGTGGGTAGGTACTTGGAATGCCATATTCTTTACGGAAAATCAATTAGTAGTGCCGAACCTCATCACCAACAAAATGTTTCAGTGGCCTTGTAGAAAAAAATACCTAATAGCTGCAATGGCGTATTTGCAGAATTGTCCTTATTTAAACCAATACAAGATTATCAAACTTGTAATGGGTTGATCACATGGAGTATCATATGAATGAAGGTGAAGAGTCATGTCAAGTTTTACTTGTATAGCACATTTCATACACAGAGCATCACAATGTGCTTTACATTAAAAAACACACCTGAATTAAGAGACGTAATTATAAGCTGTGCTAAAGAGAAATGTTTTCAATCTCCTTTTGAAAGAGTTCAATGTTGGAGCGTCTCTCAGGTCCAGGCGGGGCGATCCATCTGCTTGGAGCCAAAAACCTGAAAGCAGCTTCCCCATCTGAATAGGTGGGATGGTTAAAAGGCCATTGCCTGCGGACCTCAGAGTTCTTGCTGGTTCATATCGGAGAAGCATGCCTTATTGTTGCAAGGCCATTTAGAGCTTTGTACAAGAGCAGCAGAATCCTAAAGCCAATTCTAGTATTGACTGGGAGCCGGTGCAGCGATCTAAGAGCAGCAGGTAAAATGTGCAGCGACATTTTGAATCAACTGGAGTCGCTGCACAGCTGTTTTTGGGAGGCCAGTAAAAAGACCATTGCACCAGCACAGTTTACTGGTTATGAATGCATGCACTAGTTTTTCAGAGGCTTTTGACAGAAAAGTTTTTAAACATTTAAAAAAAGAAATCTGGAAGAAATCCAGCCTTCGCCTATTTGCAGCTTTCAAATGTCACAGGAACTTTAACAGGGAAACAGATTGCCTCACCACCTACAATGAAATCAGGCCAGAAAAATCACAGATAAGATTATGGATTATTAACGAGTTAAAGCAAACAGACTGAGACCGAGGTCATTCATTCACAGAGTCTGACAGGATCAGCGTTTTAGTCTTGCCTGCTGTTTTCCTCACCACCTGTTACCTGCCATGCCCTGTTCAAGCACTTGTGTTGTGTCTGTTGTCCCACACCACTGGTTCAACAATCCTTCAATCCTGGGTTCTACACCCTCTCTTCTCCCTGATTGGTTCCTTACCAGCTCCTAAGACATTGATTGATTGATTAATTGGCCAGCTGATGATATTTTGGAACAAAAACTCCCTGACAATGTTTCAAGACCCTCCCAAGCAGTTGGGGATTAAATGCCTTGCTCAAGGGCAGTTGGTGTTGAGGGAGGGGAGAGTGTTTTCTGACTCTGGCAGTGTTAGTGCCTTGCTACCCTGTTGGCAACACCAAACCATTAACAACCCTTAACAACAAGTGTTAGGCTTCTTTAAACTTTTTGATCACTTATTTAACCGGTTAAGATGACTAGCACACTTATTAAAAAGTATTACTACTACTACTACTACTACTACTACTACTACTATTACTACTACTACAGCAAAATCATGGGGGAGTAGTCAAAAGAACTAATAGGTACTACCACAGTCTAGTACTGTTGACCCGGTTAGTCATGAAGGTTGGACAGACAGAATAATGGATTTACCACAAGGTGCATTTACAGTAAAGAGGCAGCAGGGGGCGGAAGCAGCTTGGCAGAGGGGAGGACGTCTCTGGTTCTGCTGATGATTCAACATGGTCAATATTAACTAGATAGTTATATAAGTTATCACTATCTAGTATAGTTATATAAGTACAACAATATAGTTATTTTGTCCCTTTAACCAGAACCTTTGGAGCCCATTGAGTCTCTTTGCCACTCTTGAACATAGTAGTACAAGTAGTAGTAGTAGTAGTAGTAGTAGTAGTAGTACATAGTAGAACAATCATAATAATAATATTTATTTAGATAGCTCTTTTGAAAAGTTACAAAACGCTTTACAAAGGATAAAAAACACCTAACATCAGCAGCCAAAGCAATAAAAAAGGTAAGAAACTTGCTGCGTGCTCTTATAGGGGAGGCAGGGTAAATTGTGCCGAAGGGTCAACAGTTTTATTCCAATAAAAACAAGACAGAGTGCTACCAGCCGTCTCCCCCCTCCACCGACCTCACAGACAATATGAACATTTTCTACCAATAAAAAAAGACCCAGCTGATTAGCTCCGCCCTGCCACACCTGAGCCTCTTTCTGACCGGGACTCAGACACAACTCTTTGTGAGAGGATTAGAAATCTGGAAGGGGGTGATACTGGAGGACTTTAACGTTCTACCGTTTCTCAACCAGCTGCTTCCAACGGCTGAGAACAGAGCAAACCTTTATTTTGCCAAACAGTTCCTCTTGGAGGCGGAGCTAGCGTGCATCAGTGGTGCAATAATGGCGACGGTGCCTCATGTAGAGGTAACGTAGCCCTCTCTGGCACTTAGTCATGGATAAATAAAACATAGACTCCCATCTCTCTCTTTCACACACACACACACACACACACACACACACACACACACACACACACACACACACACACACACACACACACACACACACACACACACACACACACACCCCTCCCTCTCTCTCTCCAGTATCTCTTCCTTCATGTGGACTAATGGCCAAGGTGTGTTGTGTATCTCTGTATCGGTTGCTTGAAGGCAGCTTCTCCTTCCACCGATATCTGGACCGATATCTGGACCGATCGGCCTTACAGTAAAAATCAGATATCAGCCAGTCAACGCCGGCCACCTCTGACATGATGATATGATGCAGTTTGATTGATTACCTGTTTATTGTCAAATTGATCAATAGAACACTGGTTGTTCATGGGAAGCCCTGAAGCTGAACTGCTACAACATCATGATTGAATTGTATTCTTCTTCTGCTACTACTACTACTATTACTACTACTACTACTACCACTACTACTACTACTACTACTACTACCACTACTACTACTACTATTTTTCTATTTTTCTTTGCTGTATCCTAGTACTATTCCATCTAATGTAATATTATATTATCTATCCTGCATTCACTGTTAATCCAGTAGAAATAATCTTAATCTGTCACTGGCTCCAATTTTCATGCTGAAGTAAAAAGACAGTGAGAACTGATCATTACTTGCCTGTGGACAAACTAATGGACAGTGTTTGTTATGTTTTGATTGTTGCGTCCTGTATAATACAAGCTGCTGAAAAATGCAGACCATTTTGGTACAGTGCAGTTTGTTTTGTTTTTATGCTCCATGTCCTCTTCCTGTCGGGAAATGTCTGAGACTGCTTGACTGGTTTCCAGACTTTTCCTCTTGGGGACGGAGCAACGCTGCAGCAGCAGTTCAGCAAGAGTGCAGGGAAAAGCAGGACTCCTTCAACAGTGACTTCATCTCTGCTGTCATGCACATTAGGGGAGAACAGGGTAAGTTGAACCTGTGGGTAAGATGAGTCACCCCTTGTATTGACGCAACCGTACACTAAATGAATCATGTGACGACAGATTTAGGAAGAATAATTTCCTTGAATCTGTGATGGAGGAGAGCAAATGGTCTTTTTACAGAAAAAAAAACACAAATTAAAGGGATCATAATTTTTTCCTGCCCCGTAAGACTAAATGCCCATATTATATCTGTGGGGGTTGATAGGGTTGTTGATCAATACCAATGACTCAGAGACTTGTGTAGGAGGAGATAAGTTCTATCAATGTTGTTGCAATTCCTACTGGTCGCCAATAGAGGTCGATAAAGCTCATACATTTAATGCTTCTTTAATGCCACTATGAAAAATAGAACTGATTTTTGTTAATTTTGGTGGTTGTTTACCCGCGATCATCAACTGCAGGTCCTGGTTTACCTTCCTTTTTATTTACCGCTACATCACTGAGTCAAAACATCTGTCATGTTCTGTTATGTATGTTTGCTGGTGGCGTTTTAAAGTGCCATATTTTGCGGCGAGTGGAGGCTGGCGTGACACTGGCATGCGTTGGGGCTAGCCTGGACGCCGCTCTGCCCTCGGAGGTCCTGGCAGGCTGCATCTCGGGTGGATGAGCTGTTCCGTTTGGGTGGCTGGATAGATGCCTGCGCTCAGGGTGACAGGGACCCAGCGGAGAGCTCGTTAGGCGGCTGAACTACCAAGCCGTGTCCGTTTTAATGAGAAACTGACAATAACAAGTAGCTCAGCGCCTGGAGCATTTGTTCACCGAGGTGGGTTTTTATCTGTTACGGAAACATAAAAACATATAAACACAAAAATACCACGTGTTTGTGTGTATAAGTTCAGATTTATCAAATGTATACAAAAATAATGTATTTGATTTATCAGATAGTTTTGATATTTTCTATATTATTATGAAATCACCTACACTGATTTAACTATTACAGTTAAATCAGGGTGAGCGTCGTGTAGAAACTGAGCTTGTGTGTTAAAAGAAATAAGGGAGGGTGAGTCTTTAACGTAAAGGGAGACGCGGAGAAATAAGGGAGAGTCTTTAATTGTGTTTTTCATATTAAACAAGTGAAAACATCAGCCAGTTAATTGGAGAAATTTCAATAGTTTCCAATGCAAAGTGAAAAAGTCGAGCGATCCATCTTTTGAAAATATTGTCAGTTGTTCAAGAAACGTTTTGAAACTACATTGGTACTATTATCGTATTATGATTATTATTATTATTATTATTATTATTAACAACACAATATTAATTCATCTCTATAGCTCTACATTTTCAGTATTTTAGAGATATTGCATGATGAACCTTCAGGGAATGTTTTTTGTGGACAGATCTCATTTTTTGCAGTGCACAAGTGCTGAATGTGTTCCAGTGAGCGAGGTCCGGGTAGCATTGTGGCCGTGGTCGCACGCCCCGCTGAGCACAGAATGACGAGAGCTCATTGTCAAATCAGAGGAAGCCGTCTTGTTCACCATGAAAGATGCATGGACTTTATCTTTCAGTGCATTTGCATTTCAGAACCTCAACTTACCTGGTGTCTCACGACAACATTCGGCCATGTGCCTGTGTGTGTGTGTGTGTGTGTGTGTGTGTGTGCATAAATTCACTCCCCACAGCAACTGACTTGTTGAGGAGAAATAATCTCATTGGTTGGGATAAACCTCAGTGGGCGGAACCAAAGATCCACAGTGCAAGTGCATTGGAAAACAATGGCAAAAAAGTAAGTTTGGTCAAACTATAAATAAAAATATAAATGGCAATGACGTCTTTTTCATTCATTCATGGCAGCAGGCTAGTTAACTAGCTTACTAGCTAGTTATAACATCATAATATTAACTAGCTCCTGTCTTACACCTTCAGTTTAATGTTACATATCCAGAAAACTGTATTTTTTTGGCTCCGCCCCTTGAGGTCCAACTCAACCAATGAGATTATTTCTTCTTCCAGAGCAGCTCTGCCTCCGAGAAAAGTCTGTATGACTAAAAAAAACTAAAAATCTGTTTGCACTTCCTGTTAAACTCTTAAACGCTACCTTCTCACTCATAGCGAGTCGATCTGGACCAGAGTGTCGACTACTGAGCTCAAATGTGAAACTCATGTGAATGTTATCATATAACACATTTCTGACCAGCTCAGCTTTGTCTCTTTGACAGACTTGTTAATGTGTCAGTTTCCTGTGGTTTAGTTGGTAGTTGATGGGCAGCTGGTATTTCTGTGCATGTGAGTGTGTGTGTGTGTGTGTGTGTGTGTGTGTGTGTGTGTGTGTGTGTGTGTGTGTGTGTGGCTTATGAAATAATAATTAATTGTTAAGTGTTTTTCATGCTGGTCTCGTTGCTTCTCTCTCCTCCCTGTCTCCGTAGTCTCCGCCACCCTGTCCAGCCTCCTGCCTCTTCCCGTGACCTGCCCAGCTCAGCCATGTAATGAATGCTGACCCGTTGTCGCCTCTGGGCCCGATCTGCTGACTCCGGCTCCCTCCATGCCCACTGATTCATCTCTTTATGTCACCGGGTATGCTAATGCCTTGGACGCTATGCTAATAGCAGCTAATGAATATGAATGAAGGTACTGGAGTACATGCAGGAGGACGTCGGGGGGGGGGGGGGGGGGGGGGGGTTGATGTCATCGGGGAAAGGCTAGGACAAAACTTTCTGAGTCGAGTGTCCGAACTTTCTGGACTCGGTAGGTGACACGAGGCAGATGATACTGCAAACTGTGTCTACTGCAACTTGTATGAAGAAGTTTAGAGAACTGTGACCAAAAGATCAACGGTTTTATATCTCTATATATATTATTTTAGATATTTTATTTTATTTTCCAAACCGGCTGGGAAAAGCTGGGCAGGTAAAGTAGATAAGTTATAGACTGGTTGTACTGGGAAGCTCCCGTTAGCTGACAGTAGAAGACTGGTTGTACTGGGAAGCTCCCGTTAGCTGACAGTAGAAGACTGGTTGTACTGGGAAGCTCCCTTTAGCTGACAGTAGAAGACTGGTTGTACTGGGAGGCTCCCGTTAGCTGACAGTAGAAGACTGGTTGTACTGGGAAGCTCCCGTTAGCTGACAGTAGAAGACTGGTTGTACTGGGAGGCTCCCGTTAGCTGACAGTAGAAGACTGGTTGTACTGGGAAGGTCCCGTTAGCTGACAGTAGAAGACTGGTTGTACTGGGAAGCTCCCTTTAGCTGACAGTAGAAGACTGGTTGTACTGGGAAGCTCCTGTTAGCTGACAGTAGAAGACTGGTTGTACTGGGAAGCTCCTGTTAGCTGACAGTAGAAGACTGGTTGTACTGGGAAGCTCCCGTTAGCTGACAGTAGAAGACTGGTTGTACTGGGAGGCTCCCGTTAGCTGACAGTAGAAGACTGGTTGTACTGGGAGGCTCCCGTTAGCTGACAGTAGAAGACTGGTTGTACTGGGAAGCTCCCGTTAGCTGACAGTAGAAGACTGGTTGTACTGGGAGGCTCCCGTTAGCTGACAGTAGAAGACTGGTTGTACTGGGAAGCTCCCGGTTGGCTGACAGTAGAAGCCAAATCTGCACCCTAATCTGTTTTTAACCTTTATTTATTCAGGGAAGGGTTTTGCTGAGCATGGACACTCATACTGGGAGCTGACCAGTACAACCAGTCTTCTACTGGTGACCACTGAGCAGCTCTACTGGTTCGGTGCCTTGCTCAAGGGCACCTTGACAGTAGTGGTTGAAGGAGGGGAGACCTTTCGCTTTCCTCAAACAGATTTTCCCAGCTGGTCTGGGATCTGCTTGTCGTGTTAGGAATATCTTAACCTTGACTGTGACAAAGTTGTAACTTGCACAGAATTAAATGAATTTCTTCCTTGAAAAGGAAGTCTCTCTAGGATATCAGGATTACCTGCAGATACTGAGACACAGTGGGTTGAAGACAGGAACGCCCAGCTTCCCCTATTTCACGAAGGAGGGAAGTTTCATCTTCAATTGCCTGTCAGTCAACCAAAAGACTATAGATTCCTAAGTTCAGTCATTCAGTACTTCCTCTTCATCTTCATCATCCATAGTCTCATCATCAATAGTCTATTGTGTTGTATTATCTGTTGTGTGTCTTCATCTGTCCCCTTGTACTTCACAGGATTGGAGTTTTAGTTCTACAAACATTTCTCACTGTCAAAAATTTCATTGGTTGAGTTTAACCTCAGGGGGCGGAGCCAAAGAACCAGAAGCTAGCTAATATTATGAAGCCTAGCGCTCTGTTAAGTTATCTAGGTTAGCTAGTTAGCCTAGCTGACTTTCCAGGTTCATGTATGTCATGGTCATGAATGTATTTATATCTTGACCAGAGTTTCGTCTTTGCCATTAAAGTTTGCCAGTTAGCTAACTAAACTGTGGTTCTTTGGCTCCGCCCATTGAGGTTTAACTCAACCAATGAGATTATTTCTGCCTCCAGAGCAGCTCTGGGAAAGTTTGAATGACTAAAACTAAACTAAAAATCTACCTGCTGTTGTCCCTGTACCATGTGTGTCAGGATGTGTCGCTCCGATGCTAACCAAGACAAACGCTCTTCTTCTACTTGGTGAATGAAGTGATTCTCGTCGCGACTCAATCAGTGTTTCTCTGCATTCGATATTTGAATCCATTTCTGTGGCGCTTGTACAACAGAAGAGGCTGAGATAGGAGGGTGCTCTTAGGCTCTCTATCCCATAATAGCCTCCTGGTGCTTCCTAAAAGAGAGATGCTTTCCCACGCGCTTCAATGGACACGAGCTGGAATTTTCTTTGAAAAAGCCTTTTTCTAAAAGCTGGGGTCAGAGCGTCGCGGAGAGGCGAACCATCAAATAGAAATCATTGTGTTTCATTATTTATATCATGTTGGTTCCTTCGTTCTGTCCTGTACGCTGAGTGGGTCTGGGTGTGTGTGTGTGTGTGTGTGTGTGTGTGTGTGGGTGTGTGGTGGTGGGGTGTACCTATCATCCCTATTAGTTGGGTTATGGTGGATTGTTTTTTTTGGATAACCTGTCCCAGATATTATTGGTCACCATACAATTATTATGTTTGAAGAGTTGCACTCCAAATCACTAAGGATCCACGGAGGAAGAAAAACGTTCATTTCTCAATATTTCAACTGATTATATCATTGAAGGCATTGCTGTTTGCTAAGCAGGTCTTTTATTAGCGGATGAATTTCAGTAATACCCCCTGGTGAGTTCGACCTTCAGGTCAGCGAGCATTTCTGTCACATTATTATTACATTTTTAAGATCTTTTTGGAATGAAGCTCTATTTACTCATTGAAAAATACATGTAGAGGCACTTAACTGTTCTCTTACGTTTGTTTGTGTACCAAATAAAGCACTTTGTAGGAAATTAGTCAAATTTGATCTTCCCATACTGGCTAAAGTCTCACAGGAAGGCAGATCTTATATTTCTACTTTTTATTTGAGATGAAACTAGTTTCTCCAGTCCAACTCAAGAGAAACAACAACCACATATCAGCTGATGTTGATCTCACTCTGATCAACAGATCTCCAGATGATCTGGAATAAGTGTCATTTAACTCTCCTGAATACGAGACCATGAGATCAGAGGAAGATCTCAGAGAAAACTCAACATGATGTTTTATGACTCCTTCTTCTCCAACATCCTCCTGCTTCCTGTTGAAGCCCTGGAGGCAGCAGCCATATAGTAGGAGCTGATCACCATTACATATGTCACATGGTAGCATCTTCACATTGATCTCATAAAGTCTCCAGAGTTTATTCTCTCTGTTTTCTCCTCTTTGCTCCTCAGGGGTTTTAGGAGAAACATTTCAGAAGGAGGTGATCACAGAATGAGATGTTTCTAAGAGATGAAGAAAAGCAAAAGATTTTTCCTCCGGGGAACTCGTGTTTGCAGTGTGCCAACTGGATTTAAATTACCGACTTAACCACTATAAACCTGAATAGTGAGAGAGACTGTAACTGAAAGGTCACAGGATTGATCCCTACAAGTGTGTCCATCAGCAGTGGATTATAACATTGAAGCGACCTTAAGCGACCTGGAGCTCCTTCACTGCGTAGCCCTCTGGCTAAGAGCGTCAGCTAAATGCCTAAGATGTTAACGGTCCAGTTCTTTAACAATATTACCGAACTGAAACCACTGGAAACACATGAAGGGGGAACAGCAGCTCACGTCTCTGCTGCCGAAGACAAGCGGAAGACCGGTCCTTTCCTCTGTTTTGTCTGAAGGTGAGTTCTGTTTTTCCAGCGTTCAGGAACAGAGAGATGTTTGACTGAATCCAGACCGTGACCTTTCCTAGCCGGGCCGAGCCATGACGCATTGAGAGGCCGCACGCGCTCTCTGACATCACAGGCCGTAACATGAGGATAACTCTATATGCTTTATAAACACTGGGGTTTGGGGTTTGGTGAGGGTGTCGGGAGGGCAGGCGCGAGGGCTAATGCGCTGGATCACGCTAACATCACATTTCCCTCGCCCGCAGCGCTTTAAGGGAATCCAGCTAAGCCCTCTGGTTCGCCACAACACTGAGGGCCTTCACGCCGCGGTGGGGATCTGGCCAGGAGTCTGACCTTTCACAGAAAACCTGGGATCTCGCAGGCTGATGAAATGATAACAAAGCTGCCATGTGCCAGATCCTTCTTCCCCCAGACAGGTCAGAGGGACTTCTCACATTGAGATCCCTAGACTAAATACCAGATGAAATAGTAGACACCTGCAAGCTTGTGTGCTGGGTCAATGGAGGAAATGTGCCCTGGCGTTCGCACAGCTGGGGAAGATACCCAGCATGCATTCTGATGGCAAGAAGATGTCGATGTGCCAACGTTGAAAACCTGTGTAAATGAAGCGCTGTCGTTGTCCATCGCTGCTCCCTGCAGGACCTAAATATCTTTCTGATATCAGTTACAGTTTCCAAAGGTGTAATAAAAAATTGTCATGCCTTAATATCATATTGTGAAAATGTCTGGGTTGACGTTGATGTTTGTTGGATATGATTAGATCTTGTAAACAAAATGAAGATGAGAAAAAACCTTTCATCAACTTTGGAAAAGTTTTGCAGTCTGAAATTTATCAATCATCATTTCAGAAAGACAGACGTCTCTGTCTTAAAGGCATTTCTATTTCTTTCAGCTGGTGTGTAACTCATTTTATAGAGTGATTTTATGGCGTTTCTGTGCTGAGACAGTTACAGAGAGAGGATGCCAAACCCAACAAGCAACAAGCAACCGGCCTAGAGACTCCCATCATGCATCAGCCACCATCATGGAGTACAGGGAACGCCACTATCAACAATATTACAGTACATGACACAACTAACAGCACCTAGACCGACGTTCAACAATCATACAGGGAGAAATCCATTTCTCCACCAACAGTAGACCAGAATGCAATGCAGTAGCCTCAATAGACCAGAATGCAATGCAGCCACAAGACAGGTTAGGTTTTGCATAAGGTGCTAGGCAGCTAGGCTACCGCTATCGCTCTGTAGACCCACAGCTGATGATGCGTTCAGGTCTAATGAGAAATACTGTAAATATGACCTTCATTTTTTTTTTTTATGTCAACCTCCTAGTGGGGCTCCGATATTTCCCACCTGACGGTACAAATACTGGAAGTGTCAAACATGGCTGCTGAGAATCTACGCTTCCGGGTCAGAGCAACAGGAAAATTTCACATTTTTCCACTTCGTCTGACGTGAATGCAGCAGCAGCACGTTCACATATGTTCTCTGGGGTTTGTCAAAAGGCATTCTGGGAAATGTAGGAAATCACAAACTGAAGTAGGAGTAGACGAGGCGTGTTGAGGGAAAGTGGGCACAATATAAAGGTCAATTACAAAACTTGATCACAAAATAACTCCTGGAACTGAAGATCACAGATTGATGATATACTATAACCCTTATGGTTAGACAGGTTAGGTCCGGGTCAGGGTCCGGGTCAGGGTCAGGGTCAGGCTCCGGGTCAGGGTCCGGGTCAGGGGTACATAGTCTGGAGCAATGCAGCAAATAGGCAAGTGACACATCTATTAGTCACCTGATGGTTGCTTGAGTATCAACACTGGACTTTCTACATAAAGCGTTACCCAGACATCCGTTAAAACGTGTCTGTAAGCCTCGCTGGGACAGTAAGTGCGAGTGGCGGTAAGCAGCGGTTCATCCAGGGTTCTGGAGCTACAGGCCAGTTTGTCAGAAGTGACTCAACTGGAGCCGAACGCCAGAAGCCCGGCGACTCATCTGGTCCTCTTGGTTTGACACAAACGGACAGAAAGAGTTTTAATGAGCGGCACAGATCTGTCAGGGGCGATAACGTTGACGGAGACATGTCCGTGCATGTTGAGAGGATTATGTCATGTGTGCTGTACTCGACGTCCTGCTGTCACGGTGTCATTGTGTTATTCTGTCAGTTTGTTGACGTCTCTGCACAAACGCCACCGAGACGAATTCCTCTTGATTTATCGTACTTAGTGAACAAAATGATTTGGGTTCTGATTCTGTTTCAGTGAATTGTTTTGTTAAATAAATCTAATATCCAACACTCACTCGAAGCCAAGGCCTTATTTGAAGTAAATAAGACAATATTTCGATTAAGCTGTTTGATATCTCAGGATAATGCAATAATTCAGGACAGGGTTCCTACACCATTTTCTCTTTTCTCAAATTCCATGACTTTTCCAAGACTATTCCATGACAGATAGCATGGAACAACATGGACAATATTTGTCAGAGTCGATGTAGTCACTAGACTGTAGTGGAAAATAGATTTTCAACAAATTTCCATGACATTTCCCAAACTATGTGCACATGTTCTATTTGTCATAACATTTCCAGGCCTGGATCCCATGACTTTTCCTTGACGGGATCAAAAAATATAAGCACATCCATCCAGTCTTGGCGTCCGTTCTCATTCAACTGACTGAAGATAATCCTCTTCACCTTTGTAGTCAATTCAAAACCAGATCCATTTGAACTGAAGGACCTGGAAGCGTCTGTATCAGGCTGCTCGTCTTCTTGACGGACGTCTGGCCTGAGCGATCTGAACCCAGACCAGTTTATGGCTCCCCAGCGTCTGCAGCTCTGCAGCGCTGCAGATCAATAGCCACCCTGGACGGAGCGTCTCCTGGTCTATGGAGGCGTATGGAGCCCCTGTTTTTCCACGGCTGTCTCTCCTGATGGATCACACATAAATGGTCATTGCTATATTATTATGGGAAAGAACCACAAGCAGCACGCAGAAGAAAAAAAGTCTTGTATTCTGTCTTCAAATCAGATTTTTCTCAAAACAAGTGAAAATAATCTACCGTAGTTTTACATTGATGAGCTGTTTAATAGATGTCTGAATGCTTTGTAGCATCTAGGCTAAAATTAGACTACATAGGGTTTAAAAGTGAAAGTTTATAAAAATTAAAGCATTATCTTACACATCTGTACATATGGTGCATATTCTGATATTTACAGCTGTTTAAATGTGTAATAATGTATTTACTGCTTGGTCTAAAACTGGACTACACACAGCCAGAAAGATCCTGATGAATGAAGCAGAGACGAGATGCTGAAAGGACGTCCAGAGATCAGTGGGTGATCATGTGACTTAATTTGTTTCCAAAGTGGTTTCACATTTGGATTTTCCTTAAAACCATCGACTACACAGCAAATCTTCCAGCGTCAATAAGTGTTGATTATCCAGTGACAGTTGGAGTTGATAGTGTTGATCGGAGAGATTCAAGATTCAAGATTCAAGAAGTTTAATTGTCACATACACACACGAGGTGTGTAGTGAAATGCAAAGTGGCAATGCTTAGCAGAAATGTGCAAAATAACAGGTACACACTATTTACAATAACCAACACAATATTTACAATGTCACAGTTTTTAAGAGCTCTATATAAAAAACAACACAATATTTACAATAAGAGCACTTTATAAAAATATATAGTAAAAAAAGGGAAAATTGTATGTATAATATAATATAAATTATGTGTAGTCTTTACCTAAGTGTGTGTGTGTGCATAAGAGGGGCAGTGTGTGTGTCTTGGTGGGGGCCCTGGTGAGGTCAGAGTTCACAGTCCTGATGGCCTGAGGAAAGAAACTCCGTCTCAGTCTCTCTGTTTTGGCAGCGTGACTACGGAGGCGCTTGCCTGACCGCAGCAGCTGAAACAGTCCGTTGTTGGGGTGGTGAGGATCCTTCATGATCCTGCAGGCTCTGGTTCTGCACCTCCTGGTGTACAAGTCCTGCAGGGTGGGGAGTGTAATTCCAATAGTGCGCTCGGCCGAACGCACTACTCTCTGCAGAGCCTTCCTGTCCTGAGCGGAGCTGCTGCCAAACCAGGCAGTGATGCTTCCTGTCAGGATGCTCTCCACAGCTCCAGAGTAGAAGGACTGAAGGATCCTCCGGGAGACTTTAAATTTCCTCAGTTGCCTGAGGTGGTAAAGGCGCTGCCTCGCCTTTCTCACCAGAGTGTCAGTGTGTGTGGACCATGTGAGATCTTCGGTGATGTGGACTCCCAGGTATTTATACCTGCTCACCCTCTCCACAGTAGTCCCATTAATCCCCAGTGGTGAGTACGTCCTCTGTTGTTGTGTCCTCCTAAAGTCCACAATCAGCTCCTTAGTTTTGGTGACATTCAAGAGGAGGCTGTTGTCCTGGCACCAGAGTGACAGATCAGCAACTTCCTCCAGGTAGGCCTTCTCGTCGTTGTCGGAGATCAGGCCCACCACCACTGTGTCATCTGCAAACTTAATGATGGTGTTGGAGCTGAACCTGGCCACACAGTCATGTGTGTACAGGGAGTACAGTAGGGGGCTGAGGACGCAACCCTGGGGGGATCCTGTGTTCAGGGTGAGGGGGTTGGAGGTGTGTCTACCCACCCTGACCACCTGGGGCCTGGCGGTCAGGAAGTCCAGGATCCAGGCACACAGGGGGGTGTTCAGTCCCAGCTCAATCAACTTGCCAGCCAGTCTGGTGGGGACTATGGTATTGAAAGCTGAACTATAGTCAATGAACAGCAGTCTCAGTATAGGGACAGAGTGGAGTCGCAGATGGAGCAGTGCGACACCAGACGCCTATGGCAGGGGCTACGGACTATAACGGACTACCAGGGCAGACCCCCCGCAATTGTGAGTGCCGACGCATCCCTAGCGGAGGACCTGAACTCATTCTATGCACGGTTTGAGGCTAGCAACAACAGCGCTAGCTCGCCGGCTAACAACATCACCGTTAGCGCAACCGGAGTGAGTTCTACCGCTGGGGATGAACACACACTCTCTGTGACCGAGCACAGTGTGAGGAGGGCTCTGACGAGGGTGAACACCAGGAAAGCTGCTGGTCCGGATGGCATATCTGGGCGAGTACTGAAGACCTGTGCTAATCAGCTAGCTCCAGTGTTCACCACTATATTCAACATCTCCCTGGCTGAGTCTGTGGTCCCCGCCTGCTTCAAGAGATCCACTATTGTCCCTGTGCCCTGTGTGAAAGAACCACAAGCAGCACGCAGAAGAAAAAAAGTCTTGTATTCTGTCTTCAAATCAGATTTTTCTCAAAACAAGTGAAAATAATCTACCGTAGTTTTACATTGATGAGCTGTTTAATAGATGTCTGAATGCTTTGTAGCATCTAGGCTAAAATTAGACTACATAGGGTTTAAAAGTGAAAGTTTATAAAAATTAAAGCATTATCTTACACATCTGTACATATGGTGCATATTCTGATATTTACAGCTGTTTAAATGTGTAATAATGTATTTACTGCTTGGTCTAAAACTGGACTACACACAGCCAGAAAGATCCTGATGAATGAAGCAGAGACGAGATGCTGAAAGGACGTCCAGAGATCAGTGGGTGATCATGTGACTTCATTTGTTTCCAAAGTGGTTTCACATTTGGATTTTCCTTAAAACCATCGACTACACAGCAAATCTTCCAGCGTCAATAAGTGTTGATTATCCAGTGACAGTTGGAGTTG